>BJCG01001430.1:0-68470 GCA_005406145.1 Prunus yedoensis
GGGTGAAATCCAATCGCTAGAACTACGGAATACTCCAACCACTCCAATCGGAACAAACTCCCTTTGAACTTGAAGTGTCCACTTTCGTACACCTATGATTTCTGATCGAGCCCAAACCTGGGAATCATCATAATATGGTGGGAGGAGTCATTTGATGTGTTTTGTGAGAAATCCAATCGCTAGAACTACGGAATACCCAAACACTCCAATAATGCACGAACTGCCTTTGAGCTTGAATTGTCCAATTTCGTAACCTATTGAATTCCGATCGAGCCCAAACATGGGCATCATCATAATATGGTGGAGGAGTCATTTGGTAAGTTTTTAGTGAAATCTAATAGCTAGAACTACGAAATACACCAATCACTCCAATTTGGAACAAACTGCGCCTTTGAACTTGAAGTGTCCAATTTCGTACACCTAATGATTCCGATTGAGCCCAAAACTTGGGCATCATCATAATATGGCGGGAGGAGTCATGTGGAGAGTTTTTAGTGAAATCCAATCGCTAGAACTACAGAATTCACCAGCCACTCCAATTCGGAACAAACTGCCTTTGAACTTCAAGTGTCCAATTTCGTGCACCTAATGATTTCCGATCGAGCTCAAAACTTGGGCATCATCATAGTATGGTGGGAGGAGTCATGTGGTGAGTTTTGACTGAAATCCAATCGTAATAACTACGTAATACACAAACCACTCCAATTCGAAACAACTGCCTTTGAACAGAAGTGTCCAATTCGTACACCTATGGATTCCGATCGAGCTCAAAACTTGGGCATCATCATAATATGGGTGGGAGGAGTCATTTGGTGAGTTTTGAGTGAAATCCAATCTGTAGAACTATGGAATACACCAACCACTCCAATTAGGAACAAACTGCCTTTGAACTTAAAGTGTCCAATTTCGTACACCTACTGATTTCCGATTGAGCCCAAAACTTGGGCATCATCAGATATGTGGGGGAGTCATGTGGAGAGTTTTTAGTGAAATCCAATCGCTAGAACTACGGAATACACCAAACACTCCAATAAAGCATGAACTGCCTTCGAACTGGAATTGTCCAATTTCGTACACCTATTGATTTCCGATCGAGCCCAAAACTTGGCATCATCAAATAAGTTGGGAGGAGTCATTTGGTGAGCTTGGAGTGAAATCCAATCGCTAGAACTACGAATACATCAACCACTCCAATAAGGCACGAACTGCCTATGAACTTTATTGTCCAATTTCGTACAACTATTGATTTCCGATCGAGCCCAAAACTTGGGCATCGTCATTAGATGGTGGGAGGAGTCATGTGGTGAGGTTTCAATGAAATCCAATCGCTAGAACTACGGAATACACCAACCACTCCAATTCGGAACAAACTGCCTTTGAACTGAATTGTCCAACTTCGTACACCTATTGATTTCCGATAGAGCCCAAAATTTGGGCATCATCATAATATGGTGGAGGAGTCATTTGGAGAGTTTTGAGTGAAATCCAATCTCTAGAACTACGAAATGTACCAACCACTCAAATAAGTCACGAACTGCCTTTGAACATGAATTGTACAATTTCGTACACCTACTGATTTCCGATCGAGCCCAAAACTTGGGCATCATCACAGTTGGTGGGAGGAGTCATGTGGTGAGTTTTGAGTGAAATCCAATCGCTAGAACTCAGGAATACACCAACCACTCCAATTCGGAACAAACTGCCTTTGAACTTGAAGTGTCCAATTTCGTACACCTTTGGATTTCCGATCGAGCTCAAAACTTGGGCATCATCATAATATGGTGGGAGGAGTCATTTGGTGAGTTTTAAGTGAAATCCAATAGCTAGAACTACGGAATACACCAACCACTCCAATTAGGAACAAATTGCCTTTGAACTTGAAGTCCAATTTCGTACACCTACTGATTCCGATTGAGCCCAAAACTTGGGCACCATATATATGGTGGGAGGAGTCATGCGGTGAGTTTTGGGTAAAATCCAATCGCTAGAACTACGGAATACTCCAACCACTCCAATTCGGAACAAATTGCCTTTGAAGTTGAAGTGTCCAATTTCGTACACCTATTGATTTGCGACCGATCCCAAAACTTTGGCATCATCATAATATGGGGGAGGAGTCCTGTGGTGAAATCCAATCGCAAGAACTACGGAATACACAACCACCCAATTCGGAACAAACTGTCTTTGAACTTGAAGTGTCCAATTTCGTACACCTATTGATTTCTGATCGAGCCCAAAACGTAGGAATCATCATAATATGGTGGAGGAGTCATGTGGTGAGATTAGGGTGAAATCCAATCGCTAGAACTACGGAATACAAAATCGACTCCAATTCGGAACAATTGCCTTTGAAATGAAGTGTCCAATTCGTACACCTATTGATTTCCGATCGAGCCCAAACTTGGGCATAATCATAATATGGTTGGAGGAGTCATGTGGTGAGTTTGAGTGAAATCCAATCACTAGAACAACGGAATACACCAACCACTCCAATTCGGAACAAACTGCCTTTGAAGTTGAAGTGTCCAATTTCGTACACCTATTGATTCTGATCGAGCCCCAAACTTGGGCATCATCATAATATGGTGGGAGGAGTCATGTGGTGAGTTTAGGGTGAAATCCAATCGCTAGAGCTAACGGAATACACCATCCACTCCAATTCGGAACAACTGCCTTTGAACTTGAAGTGTCCAATTTCGTACACCTATTGATTTTCGATCGAGCCCAAAAACTTGGGCATCATCATAATATGGTGGGAGGAGTCATGTGGTGAGTTTTGAATGAAATCCAATCGCTTGAACTACGGATACACCAACCCCTCCAATTCGGAAGAAACCCCTTTGAACTTGAAGTGTCCAATTTCGCACACCTATTGATTTCCGATCGAGCCCAAAACTTGGGCACATTATAATATGGTGGGAGGAGTCATGCGGTGAGTTTTGGGTGAAATCCAATCGCTAGAACTACGGAACTCCAACCACTCCAATTCGGAACAAACTCCCTTTGAACTTGAAGTGTCCACTTTCGTACACCTATTGATTCTGATCGAGCCCAAAACCTGGGAATCATCATAATATGGTGGGAGGAGTCATTTGATGTGTTTTGTGAGAAATCCAATCGCTAGAACTACGGAATACACCAAACACTCCAATAATGCACGAACTGCCTTTGAGCTTGAATTGTCCATTCGTACACCTATTGAATTCCGATCGAGCCCAAACATGGGCATCATCATAATATGGTGGGAGGAGTCATTTGGTAAGTTTTTAGTGAAATCTAATAGCTAGAACTACTAAATACACCAATCACTCCAATTTGGAACAAACTGCCTTTGAACTTGAAGTGTCCAATTTCGTACACCTAATGATTTCCGATTGAGCCCAAAACTTGGGCATCATCATATATGGCGGGAGTCATGTGGAGAGTTTTTAGTGAAATCCAATCGCTAGAACTACAGAATTCACCAGCCACTCCAATTCGGAACAAACTGCCTTTGAACTTCAAGTGTCCAATTTCGTGCACCTAATGATTTCCGATCGAGCTCAAAACTTGGGCATCATCATAGTATGGTGGGAGGAGTCATGTGGTGAGTTTTGACTGAATCCAATCGTAATAACTACGTAATACACAAACCACTCCAATTCGAAACAACTGCCTTTGAACAAGAAGTGTCCAATTTCGTACACCTATGGATTTCCGATCGAGCTCAAAACTTGGGCATCATCATAATGGTGGGAGGAGTCATTTGGTGAGTTTGAGTGAAATCCAATCTGTAGAACTATGGAATACACCAACCACTCCAATTAGGAACAAACTGCCTTTGAACTTAAAGTGTCCAATTTCGTACACCTACTGATTTCCGATTTAGCCCAAAACTGGGCATCATAAATGGTGGGAGGAGTCATGTGAGAGTTTTTAGTGAAAATCCAATCGCTAGAACTACGGAATACACCAAACACTCCAATAAAGCATGAACTGCCTTCGAACTGGAATTGTCCAATTTCGTACACCTATTGATTTCCGATCGAGCCCAAAACTTGGGCATCATCATAATAAGTTGGGAGGAGTCATTTGGTGAGCTTGGAGTGAAATCCAATCGCTAGAACTACGAAATACATCAACCACTCCAATAAGGCACGAACTGCCTATGAACTTGTATTGTCCAATTCGTACAACTATTGATTTCCGATCGAGCCCAAAACTTGGGCATCGTCATTAGATGGTGGGAGGAGTCATGTGGTGAGTTTTCAATGAAATCCAATCGCTAGAACTACGGAATACACCAACCACTCCAAATCGGAACAAACTGCCTTTGAACATGAATTGTCCAACTTCGTACACCTATTGATTCCGATAGAGCCCAAAACTTGGGCATCATCATAATATGGTGGGAGGAGTCATTTGGTGAGTTTTAAGTGAAATCCAATAGCTAGAACTACGGACACCAACCACTCCAATTAGGAACAAACTGCCTTTGAACTTGAAGTGTCCAATTTCGTACACCTAATGATTTCCGATTGAGCCCAAAACTTGGGCATCATCATATGACGGGAGGAGTCATGTGGAGAGTTTTTAGTGAAATCCAATCGCTAGAACTACAGAATTCACCAGCCACTCCAATTCGGAACAAACTGCCTTTGAACTTCAAGTGTCCAATTTCGTACACCTAATGATTTCCGATCGAGCTCAAAACTTGGGCATCATCATAGTATGGTGGGAGGAGTCATGTGGTGAGTTTTGACTGAAATCCAATCGCTATAACTACGTAATACACAAACCACTCCAATTCGAAACAAACTGCCTTTGAACAAGAAGTGTCCAATTTCGTACACCTATGGATTTCCGATCGAGCCCAAAACTTGGGCATCATGATAATAAGTTGGGAGGAGTCATTTGTGAGTTTTTGAGTGAAATCCAATAGCTAGAACTACGAAATACACCAACCACTCAACAAGGCACGAAATGCCTATGAACTTGTATTGTCCAAATTTCGTACACCTATTGATTTCCGGTCGAGCCCAAAACTTGGGCATCGTCATTAGATGGTGGGAGGAGTCATGTGGTGAGTTTTCAATGAAATCCAATCGCTATAACTACGGAATACACCAACCACTCCAATTCGGAACAAACTGCCTTTGAACATGAATTGTCCAATTTCGTACACCTATTGATTTCCGATAAAGCCCAAAACTTGGGCATCATCATAATATGGTGGGAGGAGTCATTTGGAGAGTTTTGAGTGAAATCCAATCTCTAGAACTACGAAATGTACCAACCACTCAAATAAGGCACGAACTGCCTTTGAACTTGAAGTGTCCAATTTCGTACACCTATTGATTTCCGATAAAGCCCAAACTTGGGCATCATCATAATATGGGGAGAGGAGTCATTTGATGAGTTTGAGTGAAATCCAATATCTAGAACTCTGCGGAATACACCAAACACTCCAATAAAGCACGAACTGCCTTTGAACTTGAATTGTCCAATTTTGTACACCTATTGATTCCGATCGAGCCCAAAACTTCGGAATCATCATAATATGGGGGGTGGAGTCATGTGGTGAGTTTTTGAGTGAAATCCAATCGCTGGAACTACGGAATACACCAAACACTCCAATCAAGCACGAACTGCCTTTGAACTTGAATTGTCCAATTTCGTATACCTATTGATTTCCGATCGAGCCCAAAACTTGGGCATCATCATAATATGCTGGGAGGAGTCATGTGGTGAGTTTTGACTGAAATCCAATCGCTATAACCACGGAATACACCAACCAATCCAGTTCGAAACAACTGCCTTTGAACTTGAAGTGTCCAATTTCGTACACCTATTGATTTCCGATCGAGCTCAAAACTTCGTGGGAGGAGTCATTTGGTGAGTTTTGAGAGAAATCCAATCGCTAGAACTGCGGAATACACCAACCACTCCAATTCGGAACTAACTGCCTTTGAAATTAAAGTGTCCAATTTCGTACACCTATTGATTTCCGAACGTACCCAAAACTTGGGCATCATGATAATATCGTGGGAGAAGTCATTTGGTGAGTTTTGAGAGAAATCCAATCAATAGAACTGCGGAATACACCAACCACTCCAATTCGAAACAAACTGCCTTTGAACTTGAAGTGTCCAAATTCGTACACCTATTGATTTCCGATCGAGCTCAAACTTGGTGGGAGGAGTCACTTGGTGAGTTTTGAGAGAAATCCAATTGCTAGAACTGCGGAATACACCAACCATCCAATTTGGAACTAACTGCCTTTGAACTTGAAGTGTCCAATTTCGTACACCTACTGATTTCCGATCGAGCCCAAAACTTGGGCATCAGCATAATATGGTGGGGAGGAGTTATGTGGAGAGTTTTGAGTGAATCTAATCGCTAGAACTACCGAATACACCAACCACTACAATTCGGAACAAATTGCCGTTTTACTTGAAGTGTTAAATTTCGTACACTGTTGATTTCCGATCGAGCCCAAACTTGGGCATCAACCTAATAGGTGGGAGAAGTCATGTGGTGAGTTTGAGTGAAATCCAATTACTAGAACTACGAAATGTACCAAACACTCCAATTCGGAACAAACTGCCTATGAACTTGATGTCCAATTTCGTACACCTATTGATGTCCGATAGAGCCCTAAAGTTGGGCATCATCATAATATGGTTGGAGGAGTGATGTGGAGAGTTTTTAGTGAAATCCAATAGCTAGAACAACGGAATACACAACAAACTCTAAAGCACGAACTGCCTTCGGACTGAATTGTCCAATTTCGTACACCTATTAATTTCGGGTCGAGCCCAAAACTTGGGCATCATAATACGGTGGGAGGAGTCATGTGGTGAGTTTTGACTGAAATCCAATCACTATAACTACGTAATACACAAACCACTCCAATTCGAACAAACTGCCTTTGAACAGAAGTGTCCAATTTCGTACACCTATGGATTTCCGATCGAGCTCAAAACTTGGGCATCATCATAATATGGTGGGAGGAGTCATTTGGTGAGTTTTGAGTGAAATCCAATATGTAGAACTATGGAATACACCAACTACTCCAATTAGGAACAAACTGCCTTTGAACTTAAAGTGTCCAATTTCGTACACCTACTGATTTCCGATCGAGCCCAAAACTTGGCATCATCATAATAAGTTGGGAGGAGTCATTTGGTGAGTTTGGAGTGAAATCCAATCGCTAGAACTACGAAATTCACCAACCACTCCAATAAGGCACGAACTGCCTTTGAACTTGTATTGTCCAATTTCGTACACTATTGATTTCCGATCGAGCCCAAAACTTGGGCATCGTCATTAGATAGCGGGCGGAGTCATGTGGTGAGTTTTCAATGAAATCCAATCGCTAGAACTACGGAATACACCAACCACTCCAATTCGGAACAAACTGCATTTGAACAAGAAGTGTCCAATTTCGTACACTTATGGATTTCCGATCGAGCTCAAAACTTGGGCATCATCATAATATGGTGGGAGGAGTCATTTGGTGAGTTTTGAGTGAAATCCAATCGGTAGAACTATGGAATACACCAACTACTCCAATTGGAACAAACTGCCTTTGAACTTAAAGTGTCCAATTTCATACATCTATTGATTTCCGAACGAACCCAAAACTTGGGCATCATGATAATCGGGGGACGAGTCATTTGGTAAGTTTTGAGTGAAATCCAATCGCTTGAACTATGGAATACACCAAACACTCAAACAAAGCACGAACTGCCTTTGAACTTGAAGTGTCCAATTCTCACACCCATTGATTTCCGATCGAGCCCAAAACTTGGGCATCATCATATGATGGGAGGAGTCATGTGGTGAGTTTTGGGTGAAATCCAACGCTAGAACTACGGAATACACCAACCACTCCAATTCGGAACAAAACTGCCTTTGAACTTGAAGTGTCCAAATTCGTACACCTATTGATTTCCAATCGAGCCCAAAACATGGGCATCATCTTAATATGGTGGGAGGAGTCATTTGGTGAGTTTGAGTGAAATTCAATATCTTGAACTACGGAATACACCAACCCCTCCAATTCGGAAGAAACCGCCTTTGAACTTGAAGTGTCCAATTTCGCACACCTATTGATTTCCGATCGAGCCAAAAACTTGGGCACCATTATAATATGGTGGGGAGTCATGCGGTGAGTTTTGGTAAAATCCAATCGCTAGAACTACGGAATACTCCAACCACTCCAATTCGGAACAAATTGCCTTTGAAGTTGAAGTGTCCAATTTCGTACACCTATTGATTTGCGACCGATCCCAAAACTTTGGCATCATCATAAATGGTGGGAGGAGTCCTGTGGTGAAATCCAATCGCAAGAACTACGGAATACACCAACCACTCCAATTCGGAACAAACTGTCTTTGAACTTGAAGTGTCCAATTTCGTACACCTATTGATTTCTGATCGAGCCCAAAACGTAGGAATCATCATAATATGGTGGGAGGAGTCATGTGGTGAGATTAGGGTGAAATCCAATCGCTAGAACTACGGAATACAAAATCGACTCCAATTCGGAACAATTGCCTTTGAACATGAAGTGTCCAATTTCGTACACCTATTGATTTCCGATCGAGCCCAAAACTGGGCATAATCATAATATGGTTGGAGGAGTCATGTGGTGAGTTTTGAGTGAAATCCAATCACTAGAACAACGGAATACACCAACCACTCCAATTCGGAACAAACTGCCTTTGAAGTTGAAGTGTCCAATTTCGTACACCTATTGATTTCTGATCGAGCCCCAAACTTGGGCATCATCATAATATGGTGGGAGGAGTCATGTGGTGAGTTTAGGGTGAAATCCAATCGCTAGAGCTACGGAATACACCATCCACTCCAATTCGGAACAACTGCCTTTGAACTTGAAGTGTCCAATTTCGTACACCTATTGATTTTCGATCGAGCCCAAAACTGGGCATCATCATAATATGGTGGGAGGAGTCATGTGGTGAGTTTTGAATGAAATCCAATCGCTTGAACTACGGAATACACCAACCCCTCCAATTCGGAAGAAACCGCCTTTGAACTTGAAGTGTCCAATTTCGCACACCTATTGATTTCCGATCGAGCCCAAAACTTGGGCACCATTATAATATGGTGGGAGGAGTCATGCGGTGAGTTTTGGGTGAAATCCAATCGCTAGAACTACGGAATACTCCAACCACTCCAATTCGGAACAAAACTCCCTTTGACTTGAAGTGTCCACTTTCGTACACCTATTGATTTCTGATCGAGCCCAAAACCCCTCATAATATGGTGGGAGGAGTCATTTGATGTGTTTGTGAGAAATCCAATCGCTAGAACTACGGAATACACCAAACACTCCAATAATGCACGAACTGCCTTTGAGCTTGAATTGTCCAATTTCGTACACCTATTGAATTCCGATCGAGCCCAAACATGGGCATCATCTAATATGGTGGGAGGAGTCATTTGGTAAGTTTTTAGTGAAATCTAATAGCTAGAACTACGAAATACACCACCCTCCAATTTGGAACAAACTGCCTTTGAACTTGAAGTGTCCAATTTCGTACACCGAATGATTTCCGATCGAGCACAAAACTTGGGCATCATCTTAATATGTTGGGAGGAGTCGTTTGGGAGTTTTGAGTGAAATCCAATCGCTAGAACTACGAATACACCAACCACTCCAATAAGGCACGAACTGCCTTCGAACATGAATTGTCCAATTTCGTACACCTATTGATTTCCGATCGAGCCCAAAACTTTTACATCATCATAATATGGTGGGAGGAGTCATTGGTAAGTTTTGAGTGAAATCAAATCGCTAAAAATACGAAATGCCCCAACACTCCAGTAAGCACGAACTGCCTTTGTACTTGAATTGTCCAATTTCGTTCACCTATTGATTTCCGATCGAGCCCAAAACTTTTGCATCATCATAATATGGCGGGAGGAGTCATTTGGTGAGTTTTGAGGGAAATCCAATCGCTAGAACTACGGAATACACCAACCACTCCAATTCGAAACAAACTGCTGTTGGAACTAGAAGTGTCCAATTTCGTACACCTATTGATTTCCGATCGAGCCCAAAACCTGGGCATCATCATAAAATGGTGGGAGAGTCATGTGGAGAGTTTTGAGTGAAATCCAATCGCTAGAACTACGGAATGCAAAACCACTCCAATATGGAACACACTGCCTTAGAACTTGAAGTGTCCAATTTCGTACACCTATTGAATTCCGATCGAGCCCAAAACTTGGGCATCATAAATGTTGGGAGTAGTCATGTGAAGAGTTTGAGTGAAATCCATCGCTAGAACTACGGAATACACCAACCACTCCAATTCGGAACAAACTGCCTTGGAAACTTGAAGTGTCCAATTTCGTACACCTAATGATTTCCGATCGAGCCCAAACTTGGGCACCATCTTAATATGTGGGAGTAGTCATTTGGTGAGTTTTTAGTGAAATCCAATTGCTAGCACTAACGAAATACACCAACCACTCCAATAAGGCACGAACTGCCTTTGAACATGAAGCGTCCAATTTCGTACACCTATTTTTCCGATCGAGCCCAAAACCTGGGCATCATCATAATGGTGGGAGGAGTCCTGTGGGGAGTTTTGAGTGAAATCCATCGCTAGAACTATGGAATACAAAACCACTCCAATTTGGAACAAACTGCCTTTGAACTTGAAGTGTCCAATTTCGTACACCTGTTGAATTTCGATCGAGCCCGAAACTTGGGCATCATCATAATAGGCGGGAGGAGTCATGTGGAGAGTATTGAGTGAAATCCAATTGCTAAAACTACGAATACACGAACCACTCCAATTCGAACAAACTGCCTTTGAACTTGAAGTGTACAATTTCGTACACCTAATGATTTCCGATCGAGCCCAAAACTTGGGCATCATCTTAATATGTTGGGAGGAGTCATTTGGTGAGTTTTGAGTGAAATCCAATCGCTAGAACTACGAAGTACACCAACCACTCCAATAAGGCACGAACTGCTTCGAACTTGAATTGTCCAATTTCGTACACCTATTGATTTCCGATCGAGCCCAAAACTTTTACATATCATAATATGGTGGGAGGAGTCATTTGGTAAGTTTTGAGTGAAATCCAATCGCTAGAACTATGAAATGCCCCAACCACTCCAAAGGCACGAACTGCCTTTGAACTTGAATTGTCCAATTTCGTTCACCTATTGATTTCCGATCGAGCCCAAAACTTTGCCATCATAATATGGCGGGAGGAGTCATTTGGTGAGTTTTGAGGGAAATCCAATCGCTAGAACTACGGAATAGACAAACCACTCCAATTCGAAACAAACTGCCTTGGAACTAGAAGTGTCCAATTTCGTACACCTATTGATTTCCGATCGAGCCCAAAACCTGGGCATCATATATGGTGGAGAAGTCATGTGGGGGAGTTTTGAGTGAAATCGAACTGCTAGAACAACGGAATACAAAACCACTCCCATTTGGAACAAACTGCCTTTGAACTTGAAGTGTCCAATTTCGTACACCTATTGAATTCCGATCTAGCCCAAAACTTGGGCATCATCATAATATGGTGGGAGGATTCATGTGGAGAGTTTTGAGTGAAATCCAATCGCTAGAACTACGGAGTCCACCAACCACTCCAATTCGGAACAAAACTGCCTTTGAACTTGAATGTCCAATTCGTACACCTATTGATTTCCGATCGAGCCCAAAACCTGGGCACATCATAATATGGTGGGAGGAGTCATGTGGGGAGTTTTGAGTGAAATCGAATAGCTAGAAACTACGGAATACAAAAACCACTCCAATTTGGAACAACTGCCTTTGAACTTGAAGTGTCCAATGTCGTACACCTATTGAATTCTGATCGAGCCCAAAAACTTGGGCATCATCATAATATGGCGTGAGGAGTCATGTGGAGAGTTTTGAGTGAAATCCAATTGCTAGAACTACGAAATACACCAACCACTCCAATTTGGAACAAACGGCCTTTGAACTTGAAGTGTCCAATTTCGTTCACCAAATGTTTTCCGATCGAGCCCAAAACTTGGGCATCATCATAAAATGGTGGGAGGAGTCATGTGGGAGTTTTTGAGTGAAATCCAATCGCTAGAACTACGGAATACAAAAACCACTCCAATTTGGAACAAACTGCCTTCGAACTTGAAGTGTCCAATTTCGTACACCTAATGATTTCCGATCGAGCCCAAACTTGGGCATCATCTTAATATCTGATAGGAGTCATTTGGTGAGTTTTGAGTGAAATCCAATCGATAGCACTACGAAATGCACCAACCACTCCAATAAGGCACGAACTGCCTTTGAACTTGAATTGTCCCCATTTCGTACACCTATTGATTTCCGATCGAGCCCAAAACGTTGGGCATCATCATCACTATCGTGGGAGGAATCATGTGGGGAGTTTTGGGTGAAATCCAATTGCTAGAACTAACGGATGCAAAAACCACTCCAATTTGGAACAAACTGCCTTAGAACTTGAAGTGTCCAATTCGTACACCGTTGATTTCCGATCTAGCCCAAAACTTGGGCATCACCATAATATGGTAGGATTCATGTGGAGAGTTTTGAGTGAAATCCAATCGCTAGAACTGGAATACACCAACCACTCCAATTCGGAACAAAACGCCTTCGAACTTGAAGTGTCCAATTTCGTACACCTATTGAATTCCAATCTAGCCCAAAACTTGGGCGTCATCATAATATGGTAGGAGGATTCATGTGGAGAGTTTTGAGTGAAATCCAATCGCTAGAACTACGGAATACACCAACCACTCCAATTCGGAACAAACTGCCTTTGAACTTGAAGTGTCCAATTCGTACACCTGTTGATTTCTGATCGAGCCCAAACCTGGGCATCACCATAATATGGTAGGAGGATTCATGTGGAGAGTTTTGAGTGAATCCAATCGCTAGAAACTATGGAATACACCAACCACTCCAATTCGGAACAAAACGCCTTCGAACTTGAAGTGTCCAATTTCGTACACTATTGATTCCGATCTAGCCCAAACTTGGGCGTATCATAATGGTAGGAGGATTCATGTGGAGAGTTTTGAGTGAAATCCAATCGCTAGAACTACGGAATACACCAACCACTCCAATTTGGAACAAACTGCCTTTGAACTTGAAGTGTCCAATTTCGTACACCTGTTGATTTCTGATCGAGCCCAAAACCTGGGCATCATCATAAGATGTTGGGAGGAGTCATGTGGGAAGTTTTTGAGTGAAATCCAATCGCTAGAACTACGGAATACACCAACCACTCACTCCAATTCGGAACAAACTGCCTTTGAACTTGAAGTGTCCAATTTCGTACACCTATTGATTTCTGATCGAGCCCAAACCTGGGCCAACATCATAAAGGTGGGAGGAGTCATGTGGGGTTTTGAGTCAAATCAACCGCTAGAACTACGGAATACAAAAACCACTCCAATTGGTACAATGCCTTTGAACTGGAAGTGTCCAATGTCGTACAACCTATTGAATTCTGATCGAGCCCAAAACTTGGGCATCATCAGAATATGGCGGGAGGAGTCCATGTGGAGAGTTTTTGAGTGAAATCCAATTTCTAGAACTACGAATTACACAACCAATCGAATTCGGAACAAACGCCTTTGACTTGAAGTTCCAATTTCGTATACCAAAATATTCCGATCGAGCCCCAAAACTTGGGCATCATCATAATATGGCGGGAGGAGTCATGTGGAGTGTTTTGAGTGAATCCAAATGCTAGAACTACGGAACACCACCACTCCAATTCGAACAAACTGCCTTCGACTTGAAGTGTCCATTTCGTACACCTATTGAATTCCGATCGAGCCCAAATCTTAGGCATCATCATAATATGGGGAGATCTGTGGAGAATTTTGAGTGAAATCCAATCTTAGAACTATGGAATACACCAACCACTCTAATTCAGAACAAACTGCATTTGAACAGAATTGGTCCAATTTCCGTACACCTATTGATTTCCGATATAGCCCAAAACTTGGGCATCATCATAATATGGTGGGAGGAGTCATTTTGGAGATTTTGAGTGAAATCCAATCTCTAGAACTACGAAATACACCAACCACTCCAATAGTCATGAACTGCCTTTGAACTGAATTGTCCAATTTCGTACACGTTTTTGTTTTCCGATCGAGCTCAAACTTGGGCATCATCATAGTATGGTCGGAGGTCATGTGGTGAGTTTTGAGTGAAATCCAATCGCTAGAACTACGAAACGTACCAACCACTCAATAAGGCACGAACTGCTTTGAGCTGAATTGGCCAATTTCGTACAACTATTATTTTCCGATCGAGCCCAAAACTTGGGCATCATCATAATATGGTGGGAGGAGTCATTTGATGTGTTTGTGAGAAATCCAATCGCTAGAACTACGGAGTACAACCAAACACTCCAATAAGCACGAACTGAGTTGAGCTTGAATTGTCCAATTTCGTACACCTATTGAATTCTGATCGAGCCCAAAATTGGGCATCATTATAAGGTGGGAGGAGTCATTTGGTAAGTTTTGGTGAAATCTAATGGCTAGAACTATGAAACACCAACCACTCCAATTCGGAACAAACTGCCTGTGAACTTGAAGTCCAATTTCGTACACCTATGATTTCCGATCCAGCCCAAAACTTGTTCATCATCAGAATATGATGGGGAGGAGTCAGTGGTGAGTTTTGGGTGAAATCCAAACGCTAGAAGAACGGAATACACCACCACTCCAATTCGGAACAAACTGCCTTTGAACTAAAGTGTCCAATTTTCGTACACCTATTGATTTCCGATCGAGCCCAAAACTTGGGCATCATCATAATATGGTGGGAGGAGTCGTGTGGGGAGTTTGAGTGAAATCCAATCGCTAGAACGAAGGAATACAAAAACCACTCCAATTTGGAACAAACTGCCTTTGAACTTGAAGTGTCCAATTTCGTACACCTATTGATTTCCGATTGAGCCCAAAACCTGGGCATCATCATAATATGGTGGGAGGAGTCGTGTGGGGAGTTTTGAGTGAAATCCAATCGCTAGAACGAAGGAATACAAAACCACTCCAATTTGGAACAAACTGCCTTTGAACTTGAAGTGTCCAATTTCGTACACCTATTTAATTCCGATCGAGCCCAAAACTTGGCAGCAATAATATGGCGGAGGAGTCTTTTGGAGATATTGACAGAAATCCAATTGCTAGAACTACGAATACACCAACCACTCCAATTCGGAACAAACTTCCTTTGAACTTGAATGTCCAATTTTCGTACAGCTAATGATTTCCGATCTAATCCCAAAACTTGGGCATCATCATAATATGGTGGGAGGATGATTTGGTGAGTTTTGAGTGAAATCCAATCGCTAGAAGTACGAAATGCACCAACCACTCCAATAAGGCACGAACAGCCTTTGAACTTGAATTGTCCAATTTCGTTCACCTATTGATTTCCGACCGAGCCCTAAACTTTACATCATCATAATGGCGAGAGGAGTCATTCGGAGAGTTTTGAGAGAAATCCAATCGCTAGAACTAGGGAATACAAAAACCACTCCAATTTGAACTAACTGCCTTTGAACTTGAAGTGTCCAATTTCGTACAGCTAATGATTTCTGATCGGGCCCAAAACTTGGGCATCAATCAATATGGTGGGAGGAGTCATTTGGCGAGTTTCGAGAGAAATCCAATCGCTAGAACTACGGAATACCCGACCACTCCAATTCGAAACAACTGCCTTTGAACTTGAAGTGTCCAATTTCGTACACCTATGATTTCCGATCGAGCCCAAAACCTGGGCATCATCATAATATGGTGGGAGGAGTCATGTGGAGAGTTTTGAGTGAAATCCAATCGCTAGAACTACGGAATACACCAACCACTCAAATTCGGAATAAACCGCCTTGGAACTTGAAGTGTCCAATTTCGTAGACCTATTGATTTCCGATCGAGCCCAAAACCTGGGCATCGTCATAATATGGTGGGAGGAGATATGTGGAGAGTTTTGAGTGAAATCCAATCGCTAGAACTACGGAATACACCAACCACTCCAATAAGGCACGAACTGCCTTTGAACTTGAATTGTCCAATTTCGTACACCTATTGATTTCCTATCGATCCCAAAACTTTTGCATCATCATAATATGGTGGGAGGAGTCATTGGTGAGTTTTGAGTGAAATCCAATCGCTAGAACTACGAAATGCACCAACCACTCCAATAAGGCACGAACTGCCTTTGAACTTGAATTGTCCAATTTCGTTCAACTATTGATTTCCGATCGAGCCCAAACTTTTGCATCATCATAATATGGCGGGAGGAGTCATTTGGTGAGTTGTGAGAGAAATCCAATCGCTAGAACTACAGAATACACCGACCACTCCCATTCGAAACAAACTGCCTTGAACTTGAAGTGTCCAGTTTCGTACACCTATTGATTTCCGATCGAGCCCAAAACCTGGGCATCATCATAATATGGTGGGAGGAGTCATGTGGAGAGTTTTTGAGTGAATTCCAATTGCTAGAACTACGAATTACTCCAACCACTCCAATTCGAAACAAACTGCCTTTCAACTTGAAGTGTCCAATTTCGTACAGCTAATGATTTCCGATCGAGCCCAAAACTTGGGCATCATCATAATATGGTGGGAGGAGTCATGTGGAGATTTTGAGTGAAATCCACTCGCTAGAACTACGGAACACCAACCACTCCAATTCAGAATAAACTGCCTTGGAACTTGAAGTGTCCGATTTCGTACACGTATTGATTTCCGATTGATCCCAAAACTTGGGCATCATCTTAATATGTTTGGAGGAGTCATTTGGTGAGTTTTCAGTGAAATGCAATCGCTAGAACTACGAAATGCACCAACCACTCCAATTCGGAACAAACTGCCTTTGAACTTGTAGTGTCCAATTTCGTACACCTATTGATTTCCGATCGAGCCCAAAACCTGGGCAACATCATAATATGGTGGGAGGAGACATGTGGGGAGTTTGAGTGAAATCCAATCGCAAGAACTATGGAATGCAAAAACGACTCCAATTTGGAACAAACTTCCTTTGAACTTGAAGTGTCCAATTTCGTAGACCTAATGAATTCCGATCGAGCCCAAAACTTGGGCATCATCATAATATGGCGGGCGGAGTCAGGTGGATAGTATTGAGTGAAATCCAATTGCTAGAACTACGAAATACACCAACCACTCCAATTCGGAACAAACTGCCCTTGAACTTGAAGTGTCCAATTTTGTACAGCTAATGATTTCCGATCGAGCCCAAACTTGGGCATCATCTTAATATGTTGGGAGGAGTCATTTGGTGAGTTTTGAGTGATATCCAATCGCTAGCACTACGAAATACACCAACCACTCCAATAAGGCACGAACTGCCTTTGAACTTGAATTGTCCAATTTCGTACACCTATTGATTTCCTATCGATCCCAAAACTTTTGCATCATCATAATATGGTGGGAGGAGTCATTTGGTGAGTTGTGAGAGAAATCCAATCGCTAGAACTACAGAATACAACCGACCACTCCAATTCGAAACAAACTGCCTTTGAACTTGAAGTGTCCAATTTCGTACACCTATTGATTTCCGATCGAGCCCAAAACCTGGGCATCATCATAAAATGGTGGGAGGAGTCATGTGAAGAGTTTTGAGTGAAATCCAATCGCTAGAACTACGGAATACACCAAGCACTCTATTTCGGAACAACTGCCTTTGAACTTGAAGTGTGCAATTTCGTACACCTATTGATTTCCGATCGAGCCCAAAACCTGGGTATCATCATAATATGGTGGGAGGAGTCATGTGGGGAGTTTTGAGTGAAATCCAATTGCTAGAACTACGGAATACAAAACCACTCCAATTTGGAACAAACTGCCTTAGAACTTGAAGTGTCCAATTTCGTACACCTATTGAATTCCGATCGAGCCCAAAACTTGGGCATCATAATGGTGGGAGGAGTCATGTGAAGAGTTTTCAGTGAAATCCAATCGCTAGAACTACGTAACACACCAACCACTCCATTTTGGAACAAACTGCCTTTGAACTTGAAGTGTCCAATTTCGTACACCTATTGATTTCCGATCGAGCCAAAAACTTGGGCATCATCATAATATGGTGGGAGGAGTCATGTGGGGAGTTTTGAGTGAAATCCAATTGCTAGAACTACGGAATATAAAAACCACTCCAATTTGGAACAAACTGCCTTGGAACTTGAAGTGTCCAATTTCGTACACCTATTGATTTCCGATCGAGCCCAAAACCTGGGCATCATCATAATATGGTGGGAGAAGTCATGTGGGGAGTTTTGAGTAAAATCCAATCGCTAGAATTATGGAATACAAAAACCACTCCAATTTGGAACAAACTGCCTTTGAACTTGAAGTTTCCAATTTCATACACCTATTGAATTCCGATCGAGCCCAAAACTTGGGCATCATCATAATATGGCGGGAGGAGTCATGTGGAGAGTATTGAGTGAAATCTAGTTGCTAGAACTAAGAAATACACCAGCCACTCCAATTCGGAACAAACTGCCTTTGAACTTGAATTGTCCAATTTCGTTCACCTACTGATTTCCGATCGAGCCGAAAACTTTTGCATCATCATAATATGGCGGGAGGAGTCATGTGGAGAGTATTGAGTGAAATCCAATCGCTAGCACTACGAAATACACCAACCACTCCAATTTGGAACAAACTGCCTTTGAACTTGAAGTTTCCAATTTCATACACCTATTGAATTCCGATCGAGCCCAAAACTTGGGCATCATCTTAATATGGTGGGAGGATCATGTGAAGAGTTTTCAGTGAAATCCAATCGCTAGAACTACGTAACACACCAACCACTCCATTTTGGAACAAACTGCCTTTGAACTTGAATTGTCCAATTTCGTTCACCTACTGATTTCCGATCGAGCCGAAAACTTTTGCATCATCATAATATGGCGGGAGGAGTCATTTGGTGAGTTTTGAGAGAAATCCAATTGCTAGAACTACGGAATACACCGACCACTCCAATTCGAAACAAACTGCCTTTGAACTTGAAGTGTCCAATTTCGTACACCTATTGATTTCCGATCGAGCCCAAAACCTGGGCATCATCATAAAATAGTGGGAGGAGTCGTGTGGGGAGTTTTGAGTGAAATCCAATCGCTAGAATTACGGAATACAAAAACCACTCCAATTTGGAACAAACTGCCTTTGAACATGAAGTGTCCAATTTCGTACACCTATTGAATTCCGATCGAGCCCAAAACTTGGGCATCATCATAATATGGCGGGAGGAGTCATTCGGAGAGTTTTGAGTGAAATCCAATTACTAGAACTACGAAATACACCAACCACTTAAATAAGGCACGAACTGCCTTTGAACTTGAATTGTCCAATTTCGTTCACCTATTGATTTCCGATTGAGCCCAAAACTTTTGCATCATCATAATATGGCGGGAGGAGTCATGTGGTGAGTTTTGAGAGAAATCCAATCGCTAGAACTACGGAATACACCGATCACTCCAATTCGAAACAAACTGCCTTTGAACTTGAATTGTCCAATTTCGTCACTTGTTGATTTCCGAACGAGCCCAAAACCTGGGCATCATCATAAAATGGTGGGAGGAGTCATGTGGGGAGTTTTGAGTGAAATCCAATCGCTAGAACTACGGAATACAAAAACCACTCCAATTGGAACAAACTGCCTTTGAACTTGAAGTGTCCAATTTCGTACACCTATTGATTTCCGATCGAGCCCAAAACTTGGGCATCAGCATATTATGGTGGAAGGAGTCATTGGTTAGTTTTGAGTGAAATCCAAGTGCTAGAACTACGAAATACACCAACCACTCCAATAAGGCACGAACTGCCTTGAACTTGAAGTGTCCAATTTCGTACACCTATTGAAATCCGATCTAGCCCAAAACCTGGGCACGATCATAATATGGTCATGTGGGGAGTTTTGAGTGAAATCCAATTGCTAGAACTACGGAATACACCAACCACTCCAATTCTGAACAACTGCCTTTGAACTTGAAGTGTCCAATTTCGTACACCTATTGATTTCCGATCGAGCCCAAAACTTGGGCATCATCATAATATGGTGGGAGGAATCATTTGGTTAGTTTTGAGTGACCAATCGCTAGAACTATGGAATACACGAAACACCCAATAAAGCACGAACTGCCTTTGAACATGAATTGTCAAATGTCGTTCACCTATTGATTTCCGATCGAGCCCAAAACTTGCACATCATCATAATATGGTGGGAGGAGTCATTTGATGAACTTTGAGTGAAATCGAATCGGTAAACTACGTAACACCCAACCACTCCGTTTTGGAACAAACTGCCTTTGAACTTGAATTGTCCAATTTCGTTCACCTACTGATTTCCGATCGAGCCCAAAACTTTTGCATCATCATAGATGGCGGGAGGAGTCATTTGGTGAGTTTTGAGAGAAATCCAATTGCTAGAACTACGGAATACACCGACCACTCCAATTCGAAACAAACTGCCTTTGAACTTGAAGTGTCCAATTTCGTACACCTATTGATTTCCGATCGAGCCCAAAACCTGGGCATCATCATAAAATAGTGGGAGGAGTCGTTGGGGAGTTTTGAGTGAAATCCAATCGCTAGAATTACGGAATACAAAAACCACTCCAATTTGGAACAAACTGCCTTTGAACTTGAAGTGTCCAATTTCGTACACCTATTGAATTCCGATCGAGCCCAAAACTTGGGCATCATCATAATATGGCGGGAGGAGTCATTCGGAGAGTTTTGAGTGAAATCCAATTCCTAGAACTACGAAATACACCAACCACTTAAATAAGGCACGAACTGCCTTTGAACTTGAATTGTCCAATTTCGTACACCTATTGATTTCCGATCGAGCCCAAAACTTGGGCATCATCATAATGACGGGAGGGATCATGTGGTGAGTTTTGAGTGAAATCCAATCCCGAGAACAACAGAATACACCAACCACTCCAATTCGGAACAAACTTCCTTAGAACTTGAAGTGTCCAATTTCGTACACCTATTGATTTCCGATCGAGCCCAAAAGTTGGGCAATATCATAATATGGTGGGTGGAGTCGTTTGGTGAGTTTTGTGTGAAATCCAATCGCTAGAACGACGGAATACACCAACCACTCCAATTCGGAACAAACTGCCTTAGAACTTGAAGTGTCCAATTTCGTACCCTATTGATTTCCGATCGAGCCCAAAACTTGAGCATCCCCATAATATGGTGGGAGGAGTCATGTGGAGAGTTTTGAGTGAAATCCAATCGCAAGAACTACGGAATACACCAACCACTGCAATTCGGAACAAACTTCCTTAGAACTTGAAGTGTCCAATTTCGTACACCTATTGATTTCCGATCGAGCCCAAAAGTTGGGCAATATCATAATATGGTGGGTGGAGTCGTTTGGTGAGTTTTGTGTGAAATCCAATCGCTAGAAGTACGAAATGTACCAACCACTCCAATAAGGCACGAACTGCCTTTGAACTTGAATTGTCCAATTCGTACCTATTGATTTCCGATCGAGCCCAAAACTTGACCGTCATCATAATATGCCGGGAGGAATCAGGTGGTGGGTTTTGAGTGAAATCCAATCGCTAGAACTACGGAATACACCAACCACTCTTATTCGGAACAAACTGCCTTTCAACTTGAAGTGTCCAATTTCGTACACCTATTGATTTCCGATCGAGCCCAAAACTTGGGCATCATCATCATGTATTGGGAAGAGTCATTTGGTGACTTTTGAGTGAAATCCAATCGCTAGAACCACGAAATACACCAACCTCTCCAATAAGGCACGAACTGCCTTTGAACTTGAATTGTCCAATTTCGTACACCTATTGATTTCCGATCGAGCCCAAAACTTGAGCATCCCCATAATATGGTGGGAGGAGTCATGTGGAGAGTTTTGAGTGAAATCCAATCGCAAGAACTACGGAATACACCAACCACTCCAATTCGGAACAAACTGCCTTTGAACTTGAAGTGTCCAATTTCGTACACCTACTGATTTCCAATCAAGCACAAAACTTGGGCATCAACGTAAAATGGTGGGAGGAGTCATTTGGTGAGTTTTGAGTGAAATCCAATCGCTAGAACTACGGAATACATCAATCACTCCAATTCGGAACAAACTGCTTTCGAACTTGAAGTGTCCAATTTCGTACACCTATTGATTTCTGATCGAGCCCAAAACTTGACCGTCATCATAATATGCCGGGAGGAATCAGGTGGTGGGTTTTGAGTGAAATCCAATCGCTAGAACTACGGAATACACCAACCACTCCTATTCGGAACAAACTGCCTTTCAACTTGAAGTGTCCAATTTCGTACGCCTATTGATTTCCGATCGAGCCCAGAACATGGGCATCATCATTAAATGGTGGGAGGAGTCATTTGGTGAGTTTTGATTGAAATCCAATCGCAAGAACTACGAAATAAACCAACCACTCCAATAAGGCACGAACTCCCTTCGAACTTGAATTGTCCAATTTCGTACACCTATTGATTTTCGATCGAGTTCAAAACTTGGGCATCAACGTAAAATGGTGGGAGGAGTCATTTGGTGAGTTTTGAGTGAAATCCAATCGCTAGAACGACGGAATACACCAACCACTCCAATTCGGAACAAACTGCCTTTGAACTTGAAGTGTCCAATTTCGTACACCTATTCATTTCCGATCGAGCCCAAACTTGGGCAACATCATCATGTGTTGGGAAGAGTCATTGGGTGACTTTGAGTGAAATCCAATCGCTAGAACCACGAAATACACCAACCTCTCCAATAAGGCACGAACTGCCTTTGAACTTGAATTGTCCAATTTCGTACACCTATTGATTTCCGATCGAGCCCAAAACTTGTTCATCATCATAATATGGTGGGAGGAGTCACGTGGAGAGTTTTGAGTGAAATCCAGTCCCTAGAACTTTGGAATAAACCAACCCCTCCAATTCGGAACAAACTGCCTTTGAACTTGAAGTGTCAAATTTCGTACACCTATTGATTTCCGATCAAGCCCAAAACTTCGGAATCGTTATAAAATGGTGGGAGGAGTCATTTAGTGAGTTTTGAGTGAAATCCAATTCTAGAAATACGGAATACACCAACCACCCCAATTCGGACACACTGCCTTCGAATTAGAAGTGTCCAATTTCGTACACCTATTGATTTCCGATCGAGCCCAAAACTTGGGCATCGTCATAATATGTTGGTAGGAATCATTTGGTGAGTTTTGAGTGAAATCCAATCGCTAGAACTACGAAATACACCAAACACTCCAATAAAGCACGAACTGCCTTTGAACATGAATTGTCAAATGTCATACACCTATTGATTTCCGATCGAGCCCAAAACTTGCGCATCATCATAATATGGTGGGAGGAGTCATTCGATGAGTTTTGAGTGAAATCGAATCTCTAGAACTACGGAATACACCAAACACTCCAATAAAGCACGAACTGCCTTTGAACTTGAGTTGTCCAATTTCGTACACCTATTCATTTCCGATCGAGCCCAAAACTTGGGCATCATCATAATATGGCGGGAGGGATCATGTGGTGAGTTTTGAGTGAAATCCAATCTCAAGAACTACGGAATACACCAACCACTCCAATTCATAACAAACTGCCTTAGAACTTGATGTGTCCAATTTCGTACACCTATTAATTTCCGATCGAGCCCAAAACTTGGGCAATATCATAATATGGTGGGAGGAGTCGTTTGGTGAGTTTTGTGTGAAATCCAATCGCTAGAAGTACGAAATGTACCAACCACTCCAATAAGGCACGAACTGCCTTTGAACTTGAATTGTCCAATTTCGTACACCTATTGATTTCCGATCGAGCCCAAAACTTGGGCGTCATCAGAATATGCCGGGAGGAATCAGGTGGTGGGTTTTGAGTGAAATCCAATCGCTAGAACTACGGAATACACCAACAACTCCTATTCGGCACAAACTGCCTTTCAACTTGAAGTGTCCAATTTCGTACACCTATTGATTTCCGATCGAGCCCAAAACTTGGGCATCATCATTAAATGGTGAGAGGAGTCATTTGGTGAGTTTTGATTGAAATCCAATCGGTAGAAACAAAATACAACAACCACTCCAATAAGGCACGAACTGCCTTTGAACTTGAATTGTCCAATTTCGTACACCTATTGATTTCCGATCGAGCCCAAAACTTGAGCATCCCCATAATATGGTGGGAGGAGTCATGTGGAGAGTTTTGAGTGAAATGCAATTTCAAGAACTACAGAATACACCAACCACTCCAATTCGGAACAAACTGCCTTTGAACATGAAGTGTCCAATTTCGTACACCTATTGATTTCCGATCAAGCACAAAACTTGGGCATCAACGTAAAATGGTGGGAGGAGTCATTTGGTGTGTTTTGAGTGAAATCCAATAGCTAGAACTACGGAATACATCAACCACTCCAATTCGGAACAAACTGCTTTCGAACTTGAAGTGTCCAATTTCGTACACCTATTGATTTCCGATCGAGCTCAAAACTTGGGGTCATCACAATATGCCGGGAGGAGTCATGTGGTGGTTTTTGAGTGAAATCCAATCGCTAGAACTATGGAATACACCAACCACTCCTATTCGGAACAAACTGCCTTTCAACTTGAAGTGTCCAATTTCGTATGCCTATTGATTTCCGATCGAGTCCAAAACTTGGGCATCATCATAATATGTTGGGAGGAGTCATTTGGTGAGTTTTGAGTGAAATCCAATCGCTAGAACTACGAAATAAACCAACCACTCCAATAAGGCACGAACTCCCTTTGAACTTGAATTGTCCAATTTCGTACACCTATTGATTTTCGATCGAGCCCAAAACTTGGGCATCAACGTAAAATGGTGGGAGGAGTCATTTGGTGAGTTTTGAGTGAAATCCAATCGCTAGAACTACGGAATACACCAACCACTCGAATTCGGAACAAACTGCCTCTGAACTTGAAGTGTCCAAGTTCGTACACCTATTGATTTCCGATCGAGCCCAACACTTGGGCATCATCAAAATATGGTGAGTTTTGAGTGAAATCCAATCGATTGAACTACGGAAAGAATTGTACAATTTCGTACACCTATTGATTTCCGATCGAGCCCAAAACTTGGGCATCATCATAATACGGTGGGAGGAGTCATGTGGTGAGTTTTGAGTGAAATCTAATCGCAAGAACTTGGGAATAAACCAACCCCTCCAATTCGGAACAAACTGCCGTCGAAATTGAAGTGTCCAATTTCGTACACATATTGATTTCCGATCGAGCCCAAAACTTGGGCATCATCATAATATGGTGGGTGGAGTCATGTGGTGAGTTCTGGGTGAAATCCAATCTCTAGAACTACGGAATACACCAACCACTCCAATTTGGAACAAATTGCCTTTGAACTTGAAGTGTCCAATTTCGTACACCTATTGATTTCCGATCGAGCCCAAAACTTGGGCATCATCATAATATGGTCGGAGGAGTCATGTGGAGAGTTTTGAGGGAAATCCAATCGCTAGAACTACGGAATACACCAACCACTCCAATTTGGAACAAATTGCCTTTGAACTTGAAGTGTCCAATTTCGTACACCTTTTGACTTCCGATTGAGCCCAAAACATGAGCATCATCATATATGGTGGGAGGAATCATGTGGAGAGTTTTGAGTGAAATCCAATGGCTAGAACTACGGAATAAACCAACCACTCCAATTCGGAACAAACTACCTTTGAACTTGAAGTGTCCAATTTCGTACACCTATTGATTTCCAATCGAGCCCAAAACTTGGGCATCACAATATTGTGGGAGGAGTCATTGGTGAGTTTTAAGTTAAATCCGTTCTCTAGAACTACGGAATACACCAACCACTCCAATAAGGCACGAAATGCATTTGAAATTGAATTGTACAGTTTCGTGCACCTATTGATTTCCGATCGAGCCCAAAACATGGGCATCATCGTAATATGGTGGGAGTAGTCATGTGGAGAGGTTTAAGCGAAATCCAATCGCTAGAACTACGGAATACACCAACCACTCCAATTCGGCACAAACTGCCTTTGAACTTGAAGTGTCCAATTTCGCACACCTATTGATTTCTGATCGAGCCCAAAACTCGGGCATCATCATAATATGTTGGGAGGAGTCATTCGGTGAGTTTTGAATGAAATCCAATCGCTAGAACTACGGAATATACCAACCACTCCAATTCAGAACAAACTGCCTTTGAACTTGAAGTGTCCAATTTCGTACACCTATTGATTTCCGATCGAGCCCAAAACTTGGGCATCATCATAATATGGTGGGAGGAGTCATTTGGGGAGTTTTGAGTGAAATCCAATCGCTAGAACTACGGAATACACCAACAACTCTAATTCGGAACAAACTGCCTTTGAACTTGGATTGTCCAATTTCGTACACCTATTGATTTCTGATCGAGCCCAAAACTTGGGCAGCATCATAAT
Source organism: Prunus yedoensis (assembly GCA_005406145.1). NCBI lineage: Eukaryota > Viridiplantae > Streptophyta > Magnoliopsida > Rosales > Rosaceae > Prunus > Prunus yedoensis. The sequence continues at coordinate 26,484 of BJCG01001430.1, forward strand.
ATGGTGGGAGGAGTCATTTGGTGAGTTTTGAGAGAAATCAAATCGCTAGAACTACAGAATCCATGAACCACTTCAATTCGGAACAAACTGCCTTTGAACTTGAAGTGTCCAATTTTGTACACCTATTGAATTCCGATCGAGCCCAAAACTTGGGCATCATCATAATATGTTGGGAGGAATCATTTGGTGAGTTTTGAGTGAAATCCAATCTCTAGAACTACGAAATACACCAACCACTCCAATAAGGCACGAACTGCCTCTGAACTTGAATTGTCCAATTTCGTACACCTATTGATTTCCGATTGAGCCCAAAACTTAGGCATCATCATAGTATGGTGGGAGGAGTCATTTGGTGAGTTTGAGTGAAATTCAATCGCTTGAACTACAGAATGCACCAACCACTCCAATAAGGCAAGAACTGCCTTTGAACTTGAATTGTCCAATTTCGTACACCTATTGATTTCTGATCGACCCGAACACTTGGGCATCATCATAATATGGTGGGAGGATTCATGTGGTGAGTTTTGAGAGAAATCCAATCGCTTGAACACGGAATGCACCAACCACTCCATAAGGCAAGAACTGCCTTTGAACTTGAATTGTCCAATTTCGTACACCTATTGATTTCCGATCGAGCCCAAAACTTGGCATCATCATAGTATGCTGGAAGGAGTCATTGGGGGAGGAGTGGAATCCAATCGTAGAACTACGGAATACACCAACCACTCCAATTCGGAACAAACTGCCTTCGAACTTGACGTGTCCAATTTCGTACACCTATTGATTTCCGTTCGAGCCCAGAACTTGGGCTCATCAGAGAAATGGTGGCAGGAGTCATGTGGTTAGTTTTGGGTGAAATCCAATCGCTAGAACTACGGAATACACCAACAACTCCAGTTCGGAATAAACTGCCTTTGAACTTGAATTGTCCAATTTCGTACACCTATTGATTTCCGATCGAGCCCAAACCTTGGGCATCACCATAATATGGTGGGAGGAGTCATGTGGAGAGTTTCTAGTGAAATCCAAACTCTGAACTACGGAATACACCAACCACTCCCAATTCGGAACAAAACTGCCTACGAACTTGAAGTGGTCCAATTTCGTACACTTATTGATTTCCGATCGAGCCCAAAACTTGGGCATCACAATCTATGGCGGGAGGAGTCATGTGGAGAGTTTTTAGTGAAATCCAATCGCTTGAACTACGGAAACACCAACCACTCCAATTCGGAACAAACTGCCTATGAACTTGAAGTGTCCAATTTCGTACACCTATTGATTTCCGATCGAGCCCAGAACTTGGGTATCACCATAAATATGGCGGGAGGAGTTACGTGGAGAGTTTTGAGTGAAATCCAATCGCTAGAACACCGGAATACACCAACCACTATAATTCATAACAAACTGCCTTCGAACTTGAAGTGTCCAATTCGTACACATATTGACTTCCGATCGGCCCAAACTTGGGCATCATTATAATATGGTGGGAGGAGTCATGTGCGGAGTTTTTGGGTGAAATCCAATTGCTAGAACTATGGAATACAAAAACCACTCCAATTAAGACAAACTGCCATTGAACTTGAGTGTCCAATTTCGTACACCTATTGATTCAGCATCGAGCCAAACACTTGGGCATCATCATAGTATGGTGGGAGGAGTCATGTGGTGAGTTTTGAGTGAAATCCAATCGCTAGAACTACGGAATACACCAACACTTCATTCGGAAGAAAGCCTTTGAACTTGAAGTGTCCATTTCGTACACCTATTGCTTTCCGATCGAGCCCAAAACTTGGGCATCATCACAATATGGTGGGAGGAGTCATTTGGTGAGTTTTTGAGTGAAATCCATTCGCTTTAACTACGAAATACACCAACCACTCCAATAAGGCACGAACTGCATTTGAACTTGAATTGTCCAATTTCGTACACCTATGGATTTCCGATCGAGCCCAAAACTTGGGCATCCCATAATATGGTGGGAGGAGTCTGTGGAGTTTTGAGTGAAATGCAATCGCAAGTACTACGGAATACACCAACCTCTCCAATTCGGAACAAACTGCCTTTGAACTTGAAGTCCAATTTCGTACACCATTGATTTCCGATCGAGCCCAAAACTTGGGCATCACCATAATATGGGTGGGAGAGTCATTTGGTGAGTTTGAGTAAATCCAATCGCTAGAACTACGATGTACACCAACCACTCCAATAAGGCACGAACTGCCTTTGAACTTGAATTGTCCAATTTCGTACACCTGTTGATTTCCGATCTAGCGCAAAACTTGGGCGTCATCATAATATGTTGGGAGGAGTCATTTGGTGAGTTTTGAGTGAAATCCAATCGCTTGAACCACGAAATACACCAACCACTCCAGTAAGGCACGAATTGCCTTTGAACTAGAGTGTCCAATTTCGTACACGTACTGATTTCGATCGAACCCCAAACTTGGGGATCATCATAATATGATGTGAGGAGTCATTTGGGGAGTTTTGAGAGAATCCAATCTCTAGAACTAGGAAATGTACCAACCACTCCAACAAGTCACGAACTGCCGTGGAACTTGAATTGTTCAATTTTCGTACACCATTGATTTCCGATCGAGCCCAAACATGGGCATCATCATAGTACGGGGGAGGAGTTATGGGGTGAGTTTGGGTGAAATCTAATCGTTAGAACTGCGGAATACACCAACCACTCAACTCCGGCACGAACTGCCTTTGAACTTGAATTGTCGAATTTCATACACCTATTGATTTCTGATCGAGCAGAACACTTGGGCAATCATAAAATATGGTGGTAGGAGTCATGTGGTGAGTTTTGAGAGAAATCTAATCGCTTGAACTACGGAATGCACCAACCACTCCAATAAGGCAAGAACTGCCTTTGAACTTGAATTGTCCATTCGTAACACCTATTGATTTCCGATCGACCCCAAACTGGGCATCATCATAGTATGGTGGGAGGAGTCATGTGGAGAGTTTCTAGTGAAATCCAAACTCTTGATACGGAATACACCAACCACTCCAATTCGGAACAAACTGCCTATGAACTTGATGTCCAATTTCGTACACTTATTGATTTCCGATCGAGCCCAAAACTTGGGCATCACAATACTATGGCGGGAGGAGTCATGTGGAGAGTTTTTAGTGAAATCCAATCGCTTGAACTACGGAATACACCACCACTCCAATTCGGAACAAACTGCCTATGAACTTGAAGTGTCCAATTTCGTACACCTATTGATTCCGATCGAGCCCAGAACTTGGTATCATCATAATATGGCGGGAGGAGTTACGTGGAGAGTTTTGAGTGAAATCCAATCGCTAGAACACCGAATACACCACCACTATAATTCATAACAAACTACTGCCTTTGAACTTGAAGTGTCCAATTTCGTACACATATGACTTCCGATCGGGCCAAAACTTGGGCCTCATCATAATATGGTGGGAGGAGTCATGTGCGGAGTTTTGGGTGAAATCCAATTGCTAGAAACTATGGAATACAAAAACACTCCAATTCGGAACAAACTGCCATTAAACTTGAAGTGTCCAATTTCGTACACCTATTGATTTCCGATCGAGCCCAAAACTTGGGCATCATCATAATATGGTGGTAGGAGTCATGTGGTGAGTTTTGAGTGAAATCCAATTGCTAGAACTAGGGAATACACCAACCACTCCAATTCGAACAAACGCCTTTGAACTGAAGTGTCCAATTCGTACGCATATTGAATCCGATCGAGCCCAAACTTGGGCATCATCATAATGTGTTGGGAGTAGTCGTTTGGTGATTTGGACTGAAATCCAATCGCTAGAACAACGAAATACGCCTCCACTCCAATAAGGCACGAACTGCCTTTGAACTTGAATTGTCCAATTTCGTAGACCATTGACTTCCGATCGGGCCCAAAACTTGGGCATCATCATAATATGGTGGGAGGAGTCATGTGGGGAGTTTTTGGGTGAAATCCAATTGCTAGAACTATGGAATACAAAAACCACTCCAATTCAGAACAAACTGCCCTTGAACTTGAAGTGTCCAATTTCGTACACCTATTGATTTCAGATCGAGCCCAAAACATGGGCATCATCATAATATGTTGGGGGAGTCATTTGGTGAGTTTGGAGTAAATCCCATCGGTAGAACTATGATGTACACCAACCACTCCAATAAGGCACGAACTACCTTTGAACTTGAATTGTCCAATTTCGTACACCTATTGCTTTCCGATCGAGCCCAAAACTTGGGCATCATCACATTATGGTGGGAGTCATTTGGTGAGTTTTGAGTGAAATCCATTCGCTTTAACTACGAAATACACCAACCACTCCAATAAGGCACGAACTGCCTTTGAACTTGAATTGTCCAATTTCGTACACCTATTGATTTCCAACGAGCCCAAAACTATGGTTTCATCATAATATGGTGGGAGGAGTCATGTGGTGAGTTTTGAGTGAAATCCAATCGCTAGAACCTCGGAATCCACAACCACTCCAATTCGGAACAAACTGCCATTGAACTTGAAGTGTCCAATTTCGTACACCTATTGATTTCCGATGGAGCTCAAAACTTTGGCATCACATAATATGGTGGGAGGAGTCATTTCGTGAGTTTTGAGTGAAATCCAATTGCTAGAACTAATAAACTAACCACTCCAACTCGGAACAAACTGCCTTTGAACTTGAAGTGTCCAATTTCGTACACCTATTGATTTCCGATCGAGCCCAAAACTTGGGCATCATCATAATGTGTTGGGAGAGTCATTTGGTGAGTTTTGAGTGAAATCCAATTGCTAGAAGTACGAAATTCACCAACCACTCCAATAAGGCACGACCTGCCTTTGAACTTGAATTGTCCAATTTCGTACGAATATTGGTTTCGATCGAGCCAAAACTTGTGCTCATCATCATATGGTGGGAGGAGTCATTTGGTGAGTTTTGAGTAAATCCAATCGGTAGAATACGATGTACACCACCACTCCAATAAGCCACGAACTGCCTTTGAACTTGACTTGTCCAATTTCGTACACCTATTGATTTCCGATCGAGCCCAAAACTTGGGCATCATCTTAATATGGTGGGAGGAGTCATGTGGTGAGTTTTGAGTGAAATCGCAACTAGAACTATGGAATACAAAACCACTCCAATTCAGAACAAAACTGCCCTTGAACTTGAAGTGTCCAATTTCGTACACCTATTGATTTCAGATCGAGCCCAAAACTGGGCATCATCATAATATGTTGGGAGGAGTCATTTGGTGAGTTTTGAGTAAATCCAATCGGTAGAACTATGATGTACACCAACCCACTCCATAAGGCACGAACATACTTTGAACTTGAATTGTCCAATTTCGTACACCTATTGCTTTCCGATCGAGCCCAAAACTTGGGCATCATCACATATGGTGGGAGGAGTCATTGGTGAGTTTTGAGTGAAATCCATTCGGCTTTACTACGAAATACACCAAACCACTCAATAAGGCACGAACTGCCTTTGAACTTGAATTGTCCAATTTCGTACACCTATTGATTTCCAAACGAGCCCAAAACTATGGTTTCATCATAATATGGTGGGAGGAGTCATGTGGTGAGTTTTGAGTGAAATCCAATCGCTAGAACCTCGGAATCCACCAACCACTCCAATTCGGAACAAACTGCCATTGAACTTGAAGTGTCCAATTTCGTACACCTATTGATTTCCGATGGAGCTCAAAACTTTGGCATCAACATATATGGTGGGAGGAGTCATTTCGTGAGTTTTGAGTGAAATCCAATTGCTAGAACTAGGGAATAAACTAACCACTCCAACTCGGAACAAACTGCCTTTGAACTTGAAGTGTCCAATTTCGTACACCTATTGATTTACGATCGAGCCCAAAACTTGGGCATCATCATAATGTGTGGGAAGAGTCATTTGGTGAGTTTTGAGTGAAATCCAATTGCTAGAAGTACGAAATTCACCAACCACTCCAATAAGGCACGACCTGCCTTTGAACTTGAATTGTCCCAATTTCGTACGAATATTGGTTTCGGATCGAGCCAAAACTTGTGCATCATCATAATATGGTGGGAGGAGTCATTTGGTGAGTTTTGAGTAAATCCAATCGGTTAGAACTACGATGTACACCAACCACTCCAATAAGCCACGAACTGCCTTTGAACTTGACTTGTCCAATTTCGTACACCTATTGATTTCCGATCGAGCCCAAAACTTGGGCATCATCTTAATATGGTGGGAGGAGTCATGTGGTGAGTTTTGAGTGAAATCCAATCGCTAGAACTACGGAATACACCAACCACTCCAATTCGGAACAAACTGCCATTGAACTTGAAGTGTCCAATTTCGTACACCTATTGATTTCCGATCGAGCCCAAAACTTGGGCATCATCTTAATATGGTGGGAGGAGTCATGTGGTGAGTTTTGAGTGAAATCCAATCGCTAGAAATACGGAATCCACCAACCACTCCAATTCGGAACAAAACTGCCATTGAACTTGAAGTGTCCAATTTCGTACACATATTGAATTCCGATCGAGCCCAAAACTTGGGCATCATCATAATATGTTGGAGTAGTCATTTGGTGAATTTGGAGTGAAATCCAATCGCTAGAACTACGAAATACGCCGTCCACTCCAATAAGGCACGAACTGCCTTTGAACTTGAATTGTCCTATTTCGTATACCTATTGACTTCCGATCGGGCCCGAAACTTGGGCATCAACATAATATGGTGGGAGGAGTCATGTGGGGCGTTTTGGGTGAAATCCAATTGCTAGAATTATGGAATACAAAAACCACTCCAATTCAGAACAAACTACCTTTGAACTTGAAGTGTCCAATTTCGTACACCTATTGATTTCAGATCGAGCCAAAAACTTTGGAATCATCATAGTATGGTGGGAGGAGTCATGTGGAGAGTTTTGAGTGAAATCCAATCGCTAGAACTACGAAATACACCAACCACTCCAATAAGGAAAGAACTGCCTTTGAACTTGAATTGTCCAATTTTGTACACCTATTGATTTCCGATCGATCCCAAAACTTGGGCCTCATCTTAATATGGTGGGAGGAGTCATGTGGGGAGTTTTGAGTGAAATCCATTAGCTTGAACTATGGAATGAACCAACCCCTCCAATTCGGAACAAACCGCCTTTGAACTTGAATTGTCCAATTTCGTACACCTATTGATTTCCGATCGAGCCCAAACTTGGGCAACTCCATAATATGGTGGGAGGAGTCATGTGGAGAGTTTTGAGTGAAACCCAATCGCAAGAACTACGGAATACACCAACCACTCCAATTCGGAACAAACTGCCTTTGAACTTGAAGTGTCAAATTTCGTACACCTATTAACTTTCGATCGAGCCCAAAACTTGGGCATCAACATAAAATGATGGGAGGAGTCATTTGGTGAGTTCTGAGTGAAATCCAATCGCTAGAACTACGGAATACACCAACCACTCCAGTTCCGAACAAACTGCCTTTGAACTTGAAGTGCCCAATTTCGTACACCTATTGATTTCCGATCGAGCCCAAAACTTGGGCATCACCATAATATGTTGTGAGGAGTCATTGGTGAGTTTTGAGTGAAATCCAATCGCTAGAACTACGAAATAAACCAACCACTCCAATAAGGCACGAACTGCCTTTGCATTTGAATTGTCCAATTTCGTACACCTATTGATTTCCGATCGAGCCCAAAACTTGGGCATCCCCATAATATGGTGGGAGGAGTCATGTGGAGAGTTTTGAGTGAAATCCAATCGCAAGAACAACGGAATACACCAACCACTCCAATTCGGAACAAACTGCCTTTGAACTTGAAGTGTCCAATTTCGTACACCTATTGATTTCCGATCAAGCCCAAAACTTGGGCATTATCATAATCTGTTGGGAAGAGTCATTTCGTGAGTTTGAGTGAAAACCAATTGCTAGAACTACGAAATACACCAACCACTCCAACAAGGCACGAACTGCCTTTGAACATGAAGTGTCCAATTTCGTACACTTATTGACTTCTGATTGAGCCCAAAACTTGGGCATCAACATAATATGTTGGGAGGAGTCACTTGGTGAGTTTTGAGTGAAAACCAATCGCTAGAACTACGGAATACACCAACCACTCCAATTCGGAACAAACTGCCTTTGAACTTGAAGTGTCCAATTTCGTACACCTATTGATTTCCTATCGAGCACAAAACTTAGGCATCATCATAGTATGGTGGGAGGAGTCATGTGGTGAGTTTTGAGTGAAAACCAATCGCTAGAACTGCGGAATACACCAACCACTCCAATTCTGACCAAACTACCTTTGAATTTGAAGTGTCCAATTTCGTACAACTATTGATTTCCAATCGAGCCCAAAACTTGGGCATCAACATAATACGTTGGGAGGAGTCAATTGGTGAGTTTTGAGTGAAATCCAATCGCTAGAACTACGAAATACACCAACCACTCCAATAAGGCACGAACTGCCTTTGAACTTGAATTGTCCAATTTCGTACACCTATTGATTTCCGATCGAGCCCAAAACTTGGGCCTCATCATAATATGGTGGGAGGAGTCATGTGGGGAGTTTTGAGTGAAATCGATTAGCTTGAACTATGGAATGCACCAATCCCTCCAATTCGGAACAAACCGCCTCTGAACTTGAAGTGTCCAATTTCGTACACCTATTGATTTCCGATCGAGCACAAAACTTGGGCATCACCATAATATGTTGGGAGGAGTCATTTGGTGAGTTTTGAGTGAAATCCAATCGCTAGAACTACGAAATAAACCAACCACTCCAATAAGGCACGAACTGCCTTTGAACTTGAATTGTCCAATTTCGTACACCTATTGATTTCCGATCGAGCCCAAAACTTGGGCCTCATCATAATATGGTGGGAGGAGTCATGTGGGGAGTTTTGAGTGAAATCCATTAGCTTGAACTATGGAATGCACCAACCCCTCCAATTCGGAACAAACCGCCTCTGAACTTGAATTGTCCAATTTCGTACACCTATTGATTTCCGATCGAGCCCAAAACTTGGGGATCATCGTAATATGTTGGGAGTCAATTGGTGAGTTTTGAGTGAAATCCAATCGCTAGAACTACGAAATACACCAACCACTCCAATAAGACACGAACTGCCTTTGAACTTGAATTGTCCAATTTCGTACACCAATTGATTCCCGATCGAGCCCAAAACTTGGGCCTCATCATAATATTGTGGGAGGAGTCATGTGGGGAGTTTTGAGTGAAATCCATTAGCTTGAACTATGGAATGCACCAACCCCACCAATTCCGAACAAACCGCCTCTGAACTTGAAGTGTCCGATTTCGTACACCTATTGATTCCGATCGAGCACAAAACTTGGGCATCATTATAATATGTTGGGAGGAGTCATTTGGTGAGTTTTGAGTTAAATCCAATCGCTAGAACTACGAAATAAACCAACCACTCCAATAAGGCACGAACTACCTTTGAACTTGAATTGTCCAATTTCGTACACCTATTGATTTCCGATCGAGCCCAAAACTTGGGCAACTCCATAATATGGTGGGAGGAGTCATGTGGAGAGTTTTGAGTGAAACCCAATCGCAAGAAATACGGAACACACCAACCACTCCAATTCGGAACAAACTGCCTTTGAACTTGAAAGTGTCCAATTTCGTACACCTATTGATTTCCTATCGAGCACAAAACTTAGGCATCATCATAGTATGGTGGGAGGAGTCATGCGGTGAGTTTTGAGTATAATCCAATCGCTAGAACTACGGAATACACCAACCACTCCAATTCGGAACAAACTGCCATTGAACTTGAAGTGTCCCATTTCGTACACCTATTGATTTCCGATCGAGCCCAAAACTTGGGCATCATCATAATGTGTTGGGAAGAGTCATTTGGTGAGTATTGAGTGAAATCCAACCGCTAGTACTACGAAATACACCAACCACTCCAATAAGCCATGTACTGCCTCTGAACTTGAATTGTCCGATTTCGTACACCTATTGATTTCCTATCGAGCACAAAACTTAGGCATCATCATAGTATGGTGGGAGGAGTCATGTGGTGAGTCTTGAGTGAAATCCAATCGCTAGAACTATGGAATACACCATCCACTCCAATTCGGAACAAACTGCCTTTGAACTTGAAGTGTCCAATTTCGTACACCTATTGATTTCCTATCGAGCACAAAACTTAGGCATCGTCATAGTATGGTGGGAGGAGTCATGTGGTGAGTTTGACTATAATCCAATTGCTAGATCTACGAAATGCACCAACCACTCCAATTCGGAACAAACTGCCTTTGAACTTGAAGTGTCCAATTTCGTACACCTATTGATTTCCGATCGAGCCCAAAACTTGGGCTTCATCATAATATGGTGGGCGGAGTCATTTGGTGAGTTTTGAGTGAAATCCAATCGCTAGAACTACAAAATAAACCAACCACTCCAATACGGCACGAACTGACTTTGAACTTGAATTCTCCAATTTCGTACACCTATTGATTTCCGATCGAGCCCAATACTTTGGCATCCCCATAATATGGTGGGAGGAGTCATGTGGAGAGTTTTGAGTGAAATCCAATCGCAAGAACTACGGAATACACCAACCACTCCAATTCGGAACAAACTGCCTTTGAACTTGAAGTGTCCAATTTCGTACACCTATTGATTTCCGATCGAGCCCAAAACTTGGGCATCATCATAATGTGTTGGGAATAGTCATTTGGTGAGTTTTTAGTGAAATCCAACCGCTAAAACTACGAAATACACCAACCATTCCAATAAGGCACGAACTGCCTCTGAACTTGAATTGTCCAATTTCGTACACCTATTGATTTCCTATCGAGCACAACACTTAGGCATCATCATAGTTTGGTGGGAGGAGTCATGTGGTGAGTTTTGAGTGAAATCCAATCGCAAGAACTACGGAATACACCATCCACTCCAATTCGGAACAACTGCCTTTGAACTTTAAGTGTCCAATTTCATACACCTATTGATTTCCGATTGAGCCCAAAACTTGGGCATCATCATAATATGGTGGGAGGAGTCATGTGGTGAGTTCTGAGGGAAATCCAATCGCTAGAAGTACGGAATACACCAACCACTCCAATTCCTAACAAACTGCCTTTGAAATTAAAGTGTCCAATTTCGTACACCTGTTGATTTCCTATCGAGCACAAAACTTAGGCATCGTCATAGTATGGTGGGAGGAGTCATGTGGTGAGTTTTGACTATAATCCAATTGCTAGATCTACGAAATGCACCAACCACTCCAATTCGGAACAAACTGCCTTTGAACTTGAAGTGTCCAATTTCGTACACCTATTGATTTCCGATCGAGCCTAAAACTTGGGCATCATCATAATGTGTTGGGAATAGTCATTTGGTGAGGTTTGAGTGAAATCCACCGCTAGAACTACGAAATACACCAACCACTCCAATATGGCACGAACTGCCTCTGAACTTGAATTTTCCAATTTCGTACACCTATTAATTTCCTATCGAGCACAAAACATAGCCATCATCATAGTATGGTGGGAGGAGTCATGTGGTGAGTTTTGAGTGAAATCCAATCGCTAGAACTACAGAATACACCAACCACTCCAATTCGGAACAAACTGCCTTTGAACTTGAAGTGTCCAATTTCGTACACCTATTAACTTTCGATCGAGCCCAAAACTTGGGCATCAACATAAAATGGTGGGAGGAGTCATTTGGTGAGTTCTGGGTGAAATGCAATCGCTAGAACTACGGAATACACCAACCACTCCAGTTCGGAACAAACTGCCTTTGAACTTGAAGTGTCCAATTTCGTACACCTATTGATTTCCGATCGAGCCCAAAACTTGGGCATCACCATAATATGTTGGGAGGAGTCATTTGGTGAGTTTTGAGTAAATCCAATCGCTAGAACTACGATGTAAACCAACCACTCCAATAAGGCACGAACTCCCTTTGAACTTTAATTGTCCAATTTCGTATACCTATTGATTTCCGATCGAGCCCAAAACTTGGGCCTCATCATAATATGGTGGGAGGAGTCATTTGGTGAGTTTTGAGTGAAATCCACTCGTTAGAACTACGAAATACACCAACCACTCCAATAAGGCACGAACTGCCTCTGAACTTGAAGTGTCCAATTTCGTACACCTATTGATTTCCGATAGAGCCCAAAACTCGGACATCATCATAATATGTTGGAAGGAATCATTTGGTGAGTTTTGAGTGAAATCCAATCGCTAGAACTACGAAATACACCAACCACTCAATAAGGCACGAACTGCCTTTGAACATGAAGTGTCCAATTTCGTACACTTATTGATTTCTGATCGAGCCCAAAACTTGGGCATCAACATAATATGTTGGGAGGAGTCATTTGGTGAGTTTTGAGTGAAATCCAATTGCTAGAACTACGAAATACACCAACCACTTCAATAAGGCACGAACTGCCTTTGAACATGAAGTGTCCAATTTCGTACACTTATTGATTTCTGATCGAGCCCAAAACTTGGGCATCAACATAATATGTTGGGAGGAGTCATTTGGTGAGTTTGAGTGAAATCCAATCGCTAGTACTACGAAATACACCAACCACTCCTATAAGGCTTGCCTTTGAACTTGAATTGTCCAATTTTGTACACCTATTGATTTCCGATCGAGCCCCAAAACTTGGGCATCCCATAATGTGGTGGGAGGAGAGTCATGTGGAGAGTTTTGAGTGAAATCCATTCGCAAAGAACTACGGAATACACCAATCACTCCAATTCGGAACAAACTGCCTTCGAACTTGAAGTGTCCAATTTCGTACACCTATTGATTTCCGATCGTGCCCAAAACTTGGGGCAGCATCATAATGTGTCGGGAAGAGTCATTTGGTGAGTTTTGAGGGAAATCTAATTGCTAGAACTACGGGAATACACCAATCACTCCAATTCGGAACAAACAGCCTTTGAACTTGAATTGTCCAATTTCCCACACCTATTGATTTCCGATCGAGCCCAAAACTTGGGCATCATCATAATATGTTGGGCGGTGTCATTTGGTGAGTTGTCAATGAAATCCACTCGCTAGAACTACGAAATACACCAACCACTCCAATAAGGCACGAACTGCCTTTGAACATGAAGTGTCCAATTTCGTACACTTATTGATTTCTGATCGAGCTCAAAACTTGGGCATCATCATAATATGTTGGGAGGAGTCATTGGTGAGTTTTGGGTGAAATCCAATCGCTAGAACTACGAAATAAACCAACCACTCCAATAAGGCACGAACTCCCTTTGAACTTTAATTGTCCAATTTCGTACCCCTATTGATTTCCGATCGAGCCCAAAACTTGGGCATCATCATAATATGGTGGGAGGATTCATGTGGTAAGTTTTGAGGGAAATCCAAATCGCTTGAACTACGAAATACACCAACCACTCCAATAAGACACGAGCTGCCTTTGAACTTGAATTGTCCAATTTCGTACACCAATTGATTTCCGATCGAGCCCAAAACATGTGGGGAGTTTTGAGTGAAATCCATTAGCTTGAACTATGGAATGCACCAACCCTCCAATTCCGAACAAACAGCCTCTGAACTTGAAGTGTCCGATTTCGTACACCTAGTGATTTCCGATCGAGCACAAAACTTGGGCATCATTATAATATGTGGGAGGAGTCATTTGGTGAGTTTTGAGTGAAATCCAATCGCTAGAACTACGAAATAAACCAACCACTCCAATAAGGCACGAACTACCTTTGAACTTGAATTGTCCAATTCGTACACCTATTGATTTCCGATCGAGCCCAAAACTTGGGCAACTCCATAATATGGTGGGAGGAGTCATGTGGAGAGTTTTGAGTGAAACCCAATCGCAAGAACTACGGAATACACCAACCACTCCAATTCGGAACAAACTGCCTTTGAACTTGAAGTGACCAATTTCGTACACCTATTGATTTCCTATCGAGCACAAAACTTAGGCATCATCATAGTATGGTGGGAGGAGTCATGTGGTGAGTTTTGAGTATAATCCAATCGCTAGAACTACGAAATACACCAACCACTCCAATTCGGAACAAACTGCCTTTGAACTTGAAGTGTCCCATTTCGTACACCTATTGATTTCCGATCGAGCCCAAACCTTGGGCATCATCATAATATGGTGGGAGGAGTCATGTGGTGAGTTTTGAGCGAAATCCAATCGCTAGAACTACGGAATACACCAACCACTCCAATTCGGAACAAACTACCTTTGAACTTGAAGTGTCCAATTTCGTAAACCTATTGATTTCCGATCGAGCCCAAAACTTGGGCATCGTCATAGTATGGTGGGAGGAGTCATGTGGTGAGTTTTGATTGAAATCCAATCGCCCGAACTACGGAATACACCAACCACTCCAATTCGGAACAAACGGCCTTTGAACTTGAAGTGTCCAATTTCGTACACCTATTGATTTCCGATCGAGCCCAAAACTTGGGCATCGTCATAATATGTTGGGAGGAGTCATTTGGTGAGTTTTGATTGAAATTCAATCGGTAGAACTACGGAATACACCAACCACTCCAATTCGGGACAAATTGCTTTGAACTTGAAGTGTCCAATTTCGTACACCTATTGATTTCTGATCGAGCCCAAAACTTGGGCATCATCATAATATGGTGGGAGGAGTCATGTGGTAAGTTTTGAGGGAAATCCAATCGCTAGAAGTACGGAATACACCAACCACTCCAATTCCTAACAAACTGCCTTTGAACTTGAAGTGTCCAATTTCGTATACATGTTGATTTCCTGTCGAGCACAAAACTTAGGCATCATCATAGTATGGTGGGAGGAGTCATGTGGTGAGTTTTGACTATAATCCAATTGCAAGAACTACGGAATGCACCAACCAATTCGGAACAAACTGCCTTTGAACTTGAAGCGTCCAATTTCGTACACCTATTGATTTCCGATCGAGCCCAAAACTTGGGCATCATCATAATGTGTTGGGAATAGTCATTTGGTGAGTTTTGAGTGAAATCCAACCGCTAGAACTACGAAATACACCGACCACTCCAATATGGCACGAACTGCCTCTGAACTTGATTTGTCCAATTTCGTACACCTATTAATTTCCTATCGAGCACAAAACTTAGGCATCATCATAGTATGGTGGGAGGAGTCATGTGGTGAGTTTTGAGTGAAATCCAATCGCTAGAACTACAGAATACACCAACCACTCCAATTCGTAACAAACTGCCTTTGAACTTGAAGTGTCCAATTTCGTACACCTATTGATTTCCTATCGAGCACAAAACTTAGGCATCATCATAGTATGGTGGGAGGAGTCATGTGGTGAGTTTTCAGTGAAATCCAATCGCAAGAACTACGGAATACACCAACCACTCCAATTCGGAACAAACTGCCTTTGAACTTGAAGTGTCCAATTTCGTACACCTATTGATTTCAGATCGGGCCCAAAACTTTGGCTTCATCATAATATGGTGGGAGGAGTCATGTGGTGAGTTTTGAGGGCAATCCCATAGCTCGAACTACGGAATACACCAACCACTCCAATTCGGAAAAAAACTGCCTTTGAACTTGAAGTGTCCAATTTCGTACACCTATTGATTTCCGATCGAGCCCAAAACTTGGGCATCATCATAATATGGTGGGAGGAGTCATGTGGAGAGTTTTGAGGGAAATCCAATCGCTAGAACTACGGAATACACCAACCACTCCAGTACGGAACAAACTGCCTTTGAACTTGAAGTGTCCAATTTCGTACACCTATTGATTTCCTATCGAGCACAAAACTTAGGCATCATCATAGTATGGTGGGAGGAGTCATGTTGTGAGTTTTCAGTGAAATCCAATCGCTAGAACTACGAAATACACCAACCACTCCAATAAGGCACGAACTGCCTTTAAACCTGAATTGTCCAATTTCGTACACCTATTGATTTCCGATCGAGCCCAAAACTTGGGCATCCCCATAATATGGTGGGAGGAGTCACGTGGAGAGTTTTGAGTGAAATCCAATCGCAAGAACTACAGAATACACCAACCACTCCAATTCGGAACAAACTGCCTTTGAACTTGAAGTGTCCAATTTGGTACACGTATTGATTTCCGATCGAGCCCAAAACTCGGGCATCATCATAGTATGTTGGGAGGAGTCATTTGGTGAGGTTTGAGTGAAATGCAATCACTAGAACTATGGAATACACCAACCACTCCAATTCGGGACAAATTGCTTTGAACCTGAAGTGTCCAATTTTGTACACCTCTTAACTTCCGATCGAGCCCAAACCTTGGGCATCATCATAATGTGTTGGGAAGAGTCATTTGGTGACTTTTGAGTGAAATCCAATTGCTAGAACTACGAAGTACACCAACCACTCCAATAAGGCACGAACTTCCTTTGAACTTGAAGTGTCCAATTTCGTACACCTATTGATTTCCGATCGAGCCCAAAACTTGGGCATCATCATAATGTGTTGGGAAGAGTCATTTTGTGAGTTTTCAGTGAAATCCAATTGCTAGAACTTCGAAATACACCAACCACTCCAATAAGGCACGAACTGCCTTTGAACTTGAAGTGTCCAATTTCGTACACTTATTGATTTCTGATCGAGCCCAAAACTTGGGCATCAACATAATATGTTGGGAGGAGTCATTTGGTGAGTTTTAAGTGAAATCCAATCGCTAGAACTACGAAACACACCAACCACTCCAGTAAGGCACGAACTGCCTTTGAACTTGAAGTGTCCAATTTCGTACACCTATTTATTTCCGATCGAGCCCAAAACCTGGGAATCGTCATAAAATGGTGGGAGGAGTCATTTGGTGAGTTTTGAGTGAAATCCAACCGCTAGAACTACAAAATACACCAACCACTCTAATAAGGCACGACCTGCCTCTGAACTTGAATTGTCGAATTTCGTACACCTATTGATTTCCTATCGAGCACAAAACTTAGGCATCATCATAGTATGGTGGGAGGAGTCATGTGGTGAGTTTTCAGTGAAATCCAATCGCAAGAACTACGGAATACACCAACCACTCCAATTCGGAACAAACTGCCTTTGAACTTGAAGTGTCCAATTTCGTACACCTATTGATTTCAGATCGGGCCCAAAACTTTGGCTTCATCATAATATGGTGGGAGGAGTCATGTGGTGAGTTTTGAGGGCAATCCCATAGCTCGAACTACGGAATACACCAACCACTCCAATTCGGAAAAAACTGCCTTTGAACTTGAAGTGTCCAATTTCGTACACCTATTGATTTCCGATCGAGCCCAAAACTTGGGCATCATCATAATATGGTGGGAGGAGTCATGTGGAGAGTTTTGAGGGAAATCCAATCGCTAGAACTACGGAATACACCAACCACTCCAGTACGGAACAAACTGCCTTTGAACTTGAAGTGTCCAATTTCGTACACCTATTGATTTCCTATCGAGCACAAAACTTAGGCATCATCATAGTATGGTGGGAGGAGTCATGTTGTGAGTTTTCAGTGAAATCCAATCGCTAGAACTACGAAATACACCAACCACTCCAATAAGGCACGAACTGCCTTTAAACCTGAATTGTCCAATTTCGTACACCTATTGATTTCCGATCGAGCCCAAAACTTGGGCATCCCCATAATATGGTGGGAGGAGTCACGTGGAGAGTTTTGAGTGAAATCCAATCGCAAGAACTACAGAATACACCAACCACTCCAATTCGGAACAAACTGCCTTTGAACTTGAAGTGTCCAATTTGGTACACGTATTGATTTCCGATCGAGCCCAAAACTCGGGCATCATCATAGTATGTTGGGAGGAGTCATTTGGTGAGGTTTGAGTGAAATGCAATCACTAGAACTATGGAATACACCAACCACTCCAATTCGGGACAAATTGCTTTGAACCTGAAGTGTCCAATTTTGTACACCTATTAACTTCCGATCGAGCCCAAACCTTGGGCATCATCATAATGTGTTGGGAAGAGTCATTTGGTGACTTTTGAGTGAAATCCAATTGCTAGAACTACGAAGTACACCAACCACTCCAATAAGGCACGAACTTCCTTTGAACTTGAAGTGTCCAATTTCGTACACCTATTGATTTCCGATCGAGCCCAAAACTTGGGCATCATCATAATGTGTTGGGAAGAGTCATTTTGTGAGTTTTCAGTGAAATCCAATTGCTAGAACTTCGAAATACACCAACCACTCCAATAAGGCACGAACTGCCTTTGAACTTGAAGTGTCCAATTTCGTACACTTATTGATTTCTGATCGAGCCCAAAACTTGGGCATCAACATAATATGTTGGGAGGAGTCATTTGGTGAGTTTTAAGTGAAATCCAATCGCTAGAACTACGAAACACACCAACCACTCCAGTAAGGCACGAACTGCCTTTGAACTTGAAGTGTCCAATTTCGTACACCTATTTATTTCCGATCGAGCCCAAAACCTGGGAATCGTCATAAAATGGTGGGAGGAGTCATTTGGTGAGTTTTGAGTGAAATCCAACCGCTAGAACTACAAAATACACCAACCACTCTAATAAGGCACGACCTGCCTCTGAACTTGAATTGTCGAATTTCGTACACCTATTGATTTCCTATCGAGCACAAAACTTACGCATCATCATAGTATGGTGGGAGGAGTCATGTGGTGAGTTTTGAGTGAAATCCCATCGCTAGAGCTACGGAATACACCAACCACTCCAATTCGGAACAAACTGCCTTTGAACATGAAGTGTCCAATTTCGTACACCTATTGATTTCCGATCGAGCCCATAACTTGGGCATCATCATAATATGTTGGGCGGTGTCATTTGGTGAGTTGTCAGTGAAATCCAATCGCTAGAACTACGAAATACACCAACCACTCCAATAAGGCACGAACTGCCTTTGAACATGAAGTGTCCAATTTCGTACACTTATTGATTTCCGATCGAGCCCAAAACTTGGGCATCATCATAAAATGGTGGGAGGAGTCATTTGGTGAGTTTTGAGTGAAGTCCAATCGCTAGAACTACGGAATACACCAACCACTCTAATTCGGAACAAACTGCGTTTGAACTTGAAGTCTCCAATTTCGTACACCTATTGATTTCCTATCGAGCACAAAACTTAGGCATCATCATAGTATGGTGGGAGGAGTCATGTGGTGAGTTTTGAGTGAAATCCAATCGCTAGAACTACGGAATACACCAACCACTCTAATTCGGAACAAACTGCCTTTGAACTTGAAGTGTCCAATTTCGTACACCTATTGATTTCCGATCGAGCCTAAAACTTGGGCATCATCATAATGTGTTGGGAAGAGTCATTTGGTGAGTTTTGAGTGAAATCCAACCGCTAGAACTACGAAATACACCAACCACTCCAATAAGGCACGACCTGCCTCTGAACTTGAATTGTCCAATTTCGTACACCTATTGATTTCCTATCGAGCAGAAAACTTAGGCATCATCATAGTATGGTGGGAGGAGTCATGTGGTGAGTTTTGAGTGAAATCCCATCGCTAGAGATACGGAATACACCAACCACTCCAATTCGGAACAAACTGCCTTTGAACTTGAAGTGTCCAATTTCGTACAACTATTGATTTCAGATCGGGCCCAAAACTTGGGCATCATCATAAAATGGTGGGAGGAGTCATTTGGTGAGTTTTGAGTGAAATCCAATCGCAAGAACTACGAAATACACCAACCACTCCAATAAGGCACGAACTGCCTCTGAACTTGAATTGTCCAATTTCGTACACCTATTGATTTCCTATCGAGCACAAAACTTAGGCATCATCATAATATGTTGGGAGGAGTCATTTGGTGAGTTTTGAGTGAAATCCAATCGCTAGAACTACGAAATAAACCAACCACTCCAATAAGGCACGAACTGCCTCTGAACTTGAATTGTCCAATTTCGTACACCTATTGATTTCCTATCGAGCACAAAACTTAGGCATCATCATAATATGTTGGGAGGAGTCATTTGGTGAGTTTTGAGTGAAATCCAATCGCTAGAACTACGAAATAAACCAACCACTCCAATAAGGCACGTACTGCCTCTGAATTTGAATTGTCCAATTTCGTACACCTATTGATTTCCTATCGAGCACAAAACTTAGGCATCATCATAGTATGGTGGGAGGAGTCATGTGGTGAGTTTTGAGTGAAATCCAATCGCTAGAACTACAGAATACACCAACCACTCCAATTCGGAACAAACTGCCTTTGAACTTGAAGTGTCCAATTTCGTACACCTATTGATTTCTGATCGAGCCCAAAACTTGGGCATAATCATAATGTGTTGGGAAGAGTCATTTGGTGAGTTTTGAGCGAAATCCAACCGCTAGAACTACGAAATACACCAACCACTCCACTAAGTCACGAACTGCCTCTGAACTTGAATTGTCCAATTTCGTACACCTATTTATTTCCTATTGAGCACAAAACTTAGGCATCATCATAGTATGGTGGTGGTGGGGGAAGTCATGTGGTGAGTTTTGAGTGAAATCCAACCGCTAGAACTACGAAATACACCAACCACTCCAACAAGGCATGAACTGCCTCTGAACTTGAATTGTCCAATTTCGTACACCTATTGATTTCCTATCGAGCACAAAACTTAGGCATCATCATAGTATGGTGGGAGGAGTCATGTGGTGAGTTTTGAGTGAAATACAATCGCTAGAGCTACGGAATACACCAACCACTCCAATTCGGAACAAACTGCCTTTGAACTCGAAGTGTCCAATTTCATACACCTATTGATTTCCGATCGAGCCCAAAACTTGGGCATCATCATAAAATGGTGGGAGGAGTCATTTGGTGAGTTTTGAGTGAAATCCCATCGCAAGAACTACGAAATACACCAACCACTCCAATAAGGCGCGAACTGCCTCTGAACTTGAATTGTCCAATTTCGTACACCTATTGATTTCCTATCGAGCACAAAACTTACGCATCATCATAGTATGGTGGGAGGAGTCATGTGGTGAGTTTTGAGTGAAATCCAATCGCTAGAGCTACGGAATACACCAACCACTCCAATTCGGAACAAACTGCCTTTGAACTTGAAGTGTCCAATTTCGTACACCTATTGATTTCCGATCGAGCCCAAAACTTGGGCATCATCATAATATGGTGGGAGGAGTCATTTGGTGACTTTTGAGTGAAATCCAATCGCTAGAACTACGAAATACAATAACCCCTCCAATAAGGCACGAATTGCCTTTGAACTTGAATTGTCCAATTTCGTACACCTATTGATTTCCGATCGAGCCCAAAACTTGGGCATCATCATAATATGGTGGGAGGAGTCATGTGGTGAATTTTGGGTGAAATCCAATCGCTAGAACTACGGAATACACCAACCACTCCAAATCGGAACAAACTGCAATTGAACTTGAAGTGTCCAATTTCGTACACCTGTCGATTTCTGATCGACCCCAAAACTTGGGCATCATCATAATATGTTGGGAGGAGTCATTTGGTGAGTTTTGAGTGAAATCCAATCTCTAGAAATACGAAATACACCAACCACTCCAATAAGGCACGAACTGCCTTTCAACTTGAATTGTCCAATTTCGTACACCTAGTGATTTCCGATCGAGCCCAAAACTTGGGCATCATTATAAAATGGTGGGAGGAGTCATGTGGTGAGTTTTGAGTGAAATCCAATCTCTAGAACTACGGAATACACCACCCACTCCAATTCGGGACAAATTGCTTTGAACTTGAAGTGTCTAATTTCGTACACCTATTGATTTCCGATCGAGCCCAAAACTTGGGCATCATCATAATATGGTGGGAGGAGTTATGTGGTGAGTTTTGAGTGAAATCCAATCTCTAGAACTACGGAATACACCAACCACTCCAATTCGGGACAAATTGCTTTGAACTTGAAGTGTCCAATTTCGTACACCTATTGATTTCCAATCGAGCCCAAAACTTGGGCATCATCATAATATGGTGGGAGGAGTCATGTGATGAGTTTTGAGTGAAATCCAATCACTAGAACTACCAAATACACCAACCACTCCAATTCGGAACATACTGCCTTTGAACTTGAAGTGTCCAATTTCGTACACCTATTGATTTCTGATCGACCCCAAAACTTGGGCATCATCATAATATGGTGGGAGGAGTCATGTGGTGAGTTTTGGGTGAAATCCAATCGCCAGAACTACGAAATACACCAACCACTCAAATTCGGAACAAAGTGCCTTTGAACTTGAAGTGTCCAATTTCGTACACCTATTGATTTCCAATCGAGCCCAAAACTTGGGCATAATTATAATATTGTGGGAGGACTCATGTGGTGAGTTTTGGGTGAAATGCAATCGCTAGAACTACCAAATACACCAACCACTCCAATTCGGAACAAACTGCCTTTGAACATGAAGTGTCCAATTTCGTACACCTATTGATTTCCGTTCGAGCCCAAAACTTGGGCATCATCCTAATATGTTGGGAGGAGTCATTTGGTGAGTTTTGAGTGAAATCCAATCTCTAGAACTACGGAATACACCAACCACTCCAATTCGGGACAAATTGCTTTGAACTTGAACTGTCCAATTTCGTACACCTATTGATTTCCGTTCGAGCCCAAAACTTGGGCATCATCATAATATGTTGGGAGGAGTCATTTGGTGAGTTTTGAGTGAAATCCAATCTCTAGAACTACGGAATACACCAACCACTCCAATTCGGGACAAATTGCTTTGAACTTGAAGTGTCCAATTTCGTACACCTATTGATTTCCGATCGAGGCCAAAACTTGGGCATCATCATAATATGGTGGGAGGAGTCATGTGGTGAGTTTTGAGTGAAATTCAATCACTAGAACTACCAAATACACCAACCACTCCAATTCGGAACAAACTGCCTTTGAACTTGAAGTGTCCAATTTCGTACACCTATTGATTTCCGATCGAGCCCAAAACTTGGGCATCATCATAATACGGTGGGAGGAGTCATGTGGTGAGTTTTGAGTGAAATCCAATCACTAGAACTACCAAATACACCAACCACTCCAATTCGGAACAAACTGCCTTTGAACTTGAAGTGTCCAATTTCGTACACCTATTGATTTCCGATCGAGCCCAAAACTTGGGCATCATCATAATATGGTGGGAGGAGTCATGTGGTGAGTTTTGGGTGAAATCGAATCGCCAGAACTACGAAATACACCAACCACTCAAATTCAGAACAAACTGCCCTTGAACTTGAAGTGTCCAATTTCGTACACCTATTGATTTCAAATCGAGCCCAAAACGTGGGCATCATCATAATATTGTGGGAGGAGTCATGTGGTGAGTTTCGGGTGAAATGCAATCGCTAGATCTACGGAATACATCAACCACTCCAATTCGGAACAAACTGCCATTGAACTTGAAGTGTCCAATTTCGTACACCTATTGAGTTCCTATCGAGCCCAAAACTTGGGAATCATTATAAAATGGTTGGAGGAGTCATGTGGTGAGTTTTGAGTGAAATCCAATCTCTAGAACCACGGAGTACACCACCTACTCCAATTCGGGACAAATTGCTTTCAACTTGAAGTGTCCAATTTCGTACACCTATTGATTTCCGATCGAGCCCAAAACTTGGGCATCATCATAATATGGTGGGAGGAGTCATGTGGTGAGTTTTGAGTGAAATCCAATCACTAGGACGACCAAATACACGAACCACTCCAATTCGGAACAAACTGCCTTTGAACTTGAAGTGTCCAATTTCGTACACCTATTGATTTCCGATCGAGTTGGGCATCATCATAATATGGTGGGAGGAGTCATGTGGTGAGTTTTGGGTGAAATCCAATCGCTAGAACTACGGAATACACCAACCACTCCAATTCGGAACAAACTGCCATTGAACTTGAAGTGTCCAATTTCGTACACCTATTGATTTCTGTTCGAGCCCAAAACTTGGGCATCATCATAATATGTTGGGAGGAGTCATTTGGTGAGTTTTGAGTGAAATCCAATCTCTAGAACTACGAAATACACCAACCACTCCAATACGGCACAAACTGCCTTTGAACTTGAAGTGTCCAATTTCGTACACCTATTGAGTTCCTATCGAGCCGAAAACTTGGGCATCATTATAAAATGGTGGGAGGAGTCATGTGGTGAGTTTTGAGTGAAATCCAATCTCTAGAACTACGGAATACACCACCCACTCCAATTTGGGAAAAATTGCTTTGAACTTGAAGTGTCCAATTTCGTACACCTATTGATTTCCGATCGAGCCCAAAACTCGGGCAACATCATAATATGGTGGGAGGAGTCGTTTGGTGAGTTTTGAGTGAAATCCAATCACTAGAACTACCAAATACACCAACCACTCCAATTCGGAACAAAGTGCCTTTGAACTTGAAGTGTCCAATTTCGTACACCTATTGATTTCCGATCGAGCCCAAAACTTGGGCATCATCATAATATAGTGGGAGGAGTCATGTGATGAGGTTTGGGTGAAATCCAATCGCCAGAACTACGAAGTACACCAACCACTCAAATTCGGAACAAAGTGCCTTTGAACTTGAAGTGTCCAATTTCGTACACCTATTGATTTCCAATCGAGCCCAAAACTTGGGCATCATCATAATATAGTGGGAGGAGTCATGCGATGAGGTTTGGGTGAAATCCAATCGCCAGAACTACGAAGTACACCAACCACTCCAATTCGGAACAAACTGCCAGTGAACTTGAAGTGTCCAATTTCGTACACCTATTGAGTTCCTATCGAGCCCAAAACTTTTGCATCATTATAAAATGGTTGGAGGAGTCATGTTGTGAGTTTTAAGTGAAATCCAATCTCTAGAACTGCGGAATACACCACCTACTCCAATTCGACACAAACTTCCTTTGAACTTGAAGTGTCCAATTTCGTACACCTATTGATTTCCGTTCGAGCCCAAAACTTGGGCATCATCATAATATGTTGGGAGTCATTTGGTGAGTTTTGAGTGAAATCCAATCTCTAGAACTACGGAATACACCAACCACTCCAATTCGGGACAAATTGCTTTGAACTTGAAGTGTCCAATTTCATACACCTATTGATTTTCGATCGATCCCAAAACTTGGGCATCATCATAGTATGGTGGGAGGAGTCATGTGGTGAGTTTTGAGTGAAATCCAATCACTAGAATTACCAAATACACCAACCACTCCAATTCGGAACAAACTGCCTTCGAAATTGAAGTGTCCAATTTCGTACACCTATTGATTTCCGATTGAGCCCAAAACTTGGGCATCATCATAATATGGTGGGAGGAGTCATTTGGTGAGTTTTGAGTGAAATCCAATCGCTAGAACTACGACATACACCAACCACTCCAATAAGGCACGAACTGCCCTTGAACATGAAGTGTCCAATTTCGTTCACCTATTGATTTCCGATCGAGCCCAAAACTTGGGCATTATCATAATATCTTGGGAGGAGTCATTTGGTGAGTTTTGACTGAAATACAATCTCTAGAACTACGAAATACACCAACCACTCCAATAAGGCACGAACTGCCTTCGAACTTGAATTGTCCAATTTCGTACACCAATTGATTTCCGATCGAGCCCAAAACTTGGGCATCATTATAAAATGGTGGGAGGAGTCATGTGGTGAGTTTTGAGTGAAATCCAATCACAAGAACTACCGAATACACCAACCACTTCAATTCGGAACAAACTGCCTTTGAACTTGAAGTGTCCAATTTCGTACACCTATTGATTTCCGATCGAGCCCAAAACTTGGGCATCATCATAATATGGTGGGAGGAGTCATGTGGTGAGTTTTGAGTGAAATCCAATCGCTAGAACTACGGAATATACCAACCATTCCAATTCGGAACAAACTTCCTTCGAACTTGAAGTGTCCAATTTCGTATACCTATTGATTTCCGATCGATCCCAAAACTTGGGCATCATCATAATATGGTGGGAGGAGTCATTTGGTGAGTTTTGAGTGAAATAAAATCGCTAGAAACTACGGAATACAACAACCACTCCAATAAGGCACGAACTGCCTTCGAACTTGAATTGTCCAATTTCGTACACCAATTGATTTCCGATCGAGCCCAAAACTTGGGCATCATTATAAAATGGTGGGAGGAGTCATGTGGTGAGTTTTGAGTGAAATCCAATCTCTAGAACTACGGAATACACCACCCACTCCAATTCGGGAAAAAATTGCTTTGAACTTGAAGTGTCCTATTTCGTACACCTATTGATTTCCGACCGAGCCCAAAACTTGGGCAACATCATATTATGGTGGGAGGAGTCATGTGGTGAGTTTTGAGTGAAATCCAATCACAAGAACTACCGAATACACCAACCACTTCAATTCGGAACAAACTGCCTTTGAACTTGAAGTGTCCAATTTCGTACACCTATTGATTTCCGATCGAGCCCAAAACTTGGGCATCATCATAATATGGTGGGAGGAGTCATGTGGTGAGTTTTGAGTGAAATCCAATCACAAGAACTACCGAATACACCAACCACTTCAATTCGGAACAAACTGCGTTTGAACTTGAAGTTTGCAATTTCGTACACCTATTGATTTCCGTTCGAGCCCAAAACTTGGGCATCATCATAATATGTTGGGAGGAGTCATTTGGGTAGTTTTGAGTGAAATCCAATCGCTAGAACTACGAAATACAATAAGCCCCCCAATAAGGCACGAACTGCCTTTGAACTTGAATTGTCCAATTTCATACACCTATTGATTTCCGATCGAGCCCAAAACTTGGGCATCATCATAATATGGTGGGAGGAGTCATGTGGTGACTTTTGGGTGAAATCCAATCGCCAGAACTACGAAATACACCAACCACTCAAATTCGGAACAAACTGCCTTTGAACTTAAAGTGTCCAATTTCGTACACCTATTGATTTCCAACCGAGCCCAAAACATGGGCATCATCATAATATTGTGGGAGGAGTCTTGTGGTGAGTTTTGGGTGAAATGCAATCGCTAGAACTACGGAATACATCAACCACTCCAATTCGGAACAAACTGCCATTGAACTTGTAGTGTCCAATTTCGTAAACCTATTGATTTCCTATCGAGCCCAAAACTTAGGAATCATCATAATACGTTGGGAGGAGTCATTTGGTGAGTTTTGAGTGGAATCCAATCGCTAGAACTACGGAATACACCAACTAATCCAATTCGGAACAAACTGCCTTTGAACTTGAAGTGTCCAATTTCGTACACCTATTGATTTCCGATCAAGCTCAAAACTTGGGCGTCATCATAATATGTTGGGAGGAGTAATTTGGTGAGTTTTGAGTGAAATCCAATGGCTAGAACTACGGAATACACCAACCACTCCAATTCGGAACAAACTGCCTTTGAACTTGAATTGTCCAATTTCGTACAACTATTGATTTCCGATCGAGCCCAAAACTTGGGCATCATCATAATATGGTGGGAGGAGTCATGTGGTGAGTTTTGAGTGAAATCCGATCGCTAGAAGTACGGAATACACTAACCACTCCATTTCAGAACAAACTGCCTTTGAACTTGAGGTGTCCAATTTCGTACACCGATTGATTTCCGATTCGAGCCCAAAACTTGGGCATCATCATAATATGGTGGGAGGAGTCATTTGGTGAGTTTTAAGTGAAATCCAATCGCTAGAACTACGGAATACACCAACCACTCCAATTCGGATAAAACTGCCTTTGAACTTGAAGTGTCCAATTTCGTACACCTATTGATTTTCGATCGTGCCCAAAACTTGGGCATCATCGTAATATTTGGGGGTAGTCATTTCAAGAGTTATGATTGAAATCCAATCGCTAGAACTACGGAATACACCAAACACTCCAACAAAGCACGAATTGCATTTGAACTGGAATTGTCCAATTTCGTACACCTATTGATTTCCGGTCGAGCCCAAAACTTGGGCTTTGTTCATAATATGGTGGGAGGAGTCGTGTGGTGACTTTTGAGTGAAATCGAATCGCTAGAACTACGGAATACACCAACCACTCCAATTCGGAACCAACTGCCTTTGAAATTGAAGTGTCCAATTTCGTACAACTATTGATTTCCGATCGTGCCCAAAACTTGGGCATCATCATAATATGTTGGGAGGAGTCATTTGGTGAGTTTTGAGTGAAATCCAATCGCTAGAACTACGAATACACCAACCACTCCAATAAGTCACGAACTGCCTTTGAACTGGAATTGTCCAATTTCGTACACCAATTGATTTCCGATCGAGGTCAAAACTTGGGCATCATCATAATATGGTGGGAGGAGTCATTTGGTGAGTTTTGAGTGAAATCCAATCGCTAGAACTACGGAATACCCAAGCACTCCAATTCGGATAAAACTGACTTTGAACATGAAGTGTCCAATTTCGTACACGTATTGATTTCCGATCGAGCCCAAATCTTGGGCATCATCATAATATGGTGGGAGGTGTCAATTGGTGAGTTTTGAGTGAAATCCTATAGCTAGAACTACGGAATACACCAACCACTCCAATTCGGAACAAACTGCCTCTGAACTTGAAATGTCCAATTTCGTACATCGATTGATTTCCGATCGAGCCCAAAACTTGGGCGTCGTCATAATATGTTGGGAGGAGTCATTTGGTGAGTTTTGAGTGAAATCCAATCGCTAGAACTATGAAATACACCAACCACTCCAATAAGGCACGAACTGCCTTTGAACTTGAATTGTCCAATTTCGTACACCTATTGATTTCCGATTGAGCCCAAAACTTGGGCATCATCATGATATGGTGGGAGGAGTCATTTGGTGAGTTTTGAGTGAAATCCAATCGCTAGAACTACGGAATACACCAAACCACTCCAATTCGGAACAAACTGCCTCTGAACTTGAATTGTCCAATTTCATACACCAATTGATTTCCGATCGAGCCCAAAACTTGGGCATCATCATAAAATGGTGGGAGGAGTCATTTGGTGAGTTTTGAGAGAAATCCAATCGCTAGAACTACGGAATACACCTACCACTCCAATTCGGAACAAACTGCCTTTGAACTTGAAGTGTCCAATTTCGTACACCTATTGATTTCCGATCGAGCCCAAAACTTGGGCATCATCAGAATATGGTGGGAGGAGTCATTTGGTGAGTTTTGAGTGAAATGCAGTCGCTAGAACTACGGAATACACCAACTACTCAAATCGGAACAAACTGCCTATGAACTTGAATTGTCCAATTTCCTTCACCTATCGATTTCCGATCGAGCCCAAAACTTGGGCATCATAATAATATATTGGGAGGAGTCATTCGGTGAGTTTTGAATGAAATCCAATCGCTAGAATTACGAAATACACCAACCACTCCAATAAGGAACAAACTGCCTTTGAACTTGAAGTGTCCAATTTCGTACATCGATTGATTTCCGATCGAGCCTAAAACTTGGGCATCGTCATAATACGTTGGGAGGAGTCATTTGGCGAGTTTTGAATGAAATCCAGTCGCTAGAACTACGAAATACACCAACCACTCCAATATGGCACGAACTGCCTTTGAACTTGAAGTGTCCAATTTCGTACACCTATTGATTATCGATCGAGCCCAAAACTTGGGCATCATTATAATAAGGTGGGAGGAGTCATTTGGTAAGTTTTGAGGGTAATCCAGTCGCTAGAACTACGGAATACACCAACAACGCCAATTCGGAACAAACTGCCTTTGAACTTGAATTGTCCAATTTCGTACACCTATTGATTTCCGATCGAGCCCAAAACTTGGGCATCATCATAATAAGGTGGGAGGAGTCATTTGGTAAGTTTTGAGGGTAATCCAGTCGCTAGAACTACGGAATACACCAACAACGCCAATTCGGAACAAACTGCCTTTGAACTTGAATTGTCCAATTTCGTACACCTTTTGACTTCCGATCGAGCCCAAACTTGGGCATCATCATAATATGGTGGGAGGAGTCATTTGGTGAGTTTTGAGTGAAATCCAATCGCTAGAACTACGGAATACACCAACCACTCCAATTCGGAACAAACTGCCTATGAACTTGAATTGTCCAATTTCCTTCACCTATTGATTTCCGATCGAGCCCAAAACTTGGGCATCATAATAATATATTGGGAGGAGTCATTCGGTGAGTTTTGAATGAAATCCAATCGCTAGAATTACGAAATACACCAACCACTCCAATAAGGAACAAACTGCCTTTGAACTTGAAGTGTCCAATTTCGTACATCGATTGATTTCCGATCGAGCCTAAAACTTGGGCATCGTCATAATACGTTGGGAGGAGTCATTTGGCGAGTTTTGAATGAAATCCAGTCGCTAGAACTACGAATACACCAACCACTCCAATATGGCACGAACTGCCTTTGAACTTGAAGTGTCCAATTTCGTACACCTATTGATTTCCGATCGAGCCCAAACTTGGGCATCATCATAATAAGGTGGGAGGAGTCATTTGGTAAGTTTTGAGGGTAATCCAGTCGCTAGAACTACGGAATACACCAACAACGCCAATTCGGAACAACTGCCTTGAACTTGAATTGTCCAATTTCGTACACCTATTGATTTCCGATCGAGCCCAAAACTTGGGCATCATCATAATAAGGTGGGAGGAGTCATTTGGTAAGTTTTCAGTGAAATCCAATCGCTAGAACTACGAAATGCACCAACCACTCCAATATGGCACGAACTGCCTTTGAAGTTGAAGTGTCCAATTTCGTACACCTATTGATTTCCGATCAACTTGGGCATCATCATAATATGGTGGGAGGAGTCATTTGTGAGTTTTTGAGTGAAATCCAATCGCTAGAACTACGGAATACACCAACCACTCCAATTCGGAACAAACTGCCTTTGAACATGAAGTGTCCAATTTCGTACACCTATTGATTTCCGATCGAACCCAAAACTTGGGCATCATTAAAATATGTTGGGAGGAGTCATTTGCTGAGTTTTGAAGGAAACCCAATCGCTAGAACTACGAAATACCCCAACTAATCCAATTCGGAACAAACTGCGTTTGAACTTGAATTGTTCAATTTCCTACACCTATTGATTTCCGATCGAGCCCGAAACTTGGGCATCATCATAATATGGTGGGAGGGGACATGTGGTGAGTTTTGAGTGAAATCCAATCGCTAGAACTACGGAATACACCAACCACTCCAATTAGGAACAAACTGCCTTTGAACTTGAAGTGTCCAATTTCCCTCACCTATTGATTTCCGATCGAGCCCAAAACTTGGGCATCATCATAATATGGTGGGAGGAGTCATTTCGTGAGTTTTCAGTGAAATCATATCACTAGAACTACGGGATACACCAACTACTCCAATTCGGGACAAATTGCTTCGAAATTGAAGTGTCCAATTTCGTACACATATTCATTTCGATCGAGCCGAAAACTTGGGCATCATCATAATATGGTGTGGGGAGAAATTTGGTGTGTTTTGAGTGAAATCCAATTGCTAGAACTACGGAATACACCAACCACTCCAATTCGGAACAAACTGTCTTTGAACTTGAAGTGTCCAATTTCGTACACCGATTGATTTCCGATTGTGGGAAAAACTTGGGCATCGTCATAATATGTTGGAGGCGTCATTTGGTGAGTTTTGAACGAAATCCAATCGCTAGAACTTCGAAATAAACCAACCACTCCAATAAGGCACGAACAGCCTTTGAACTTGAAGTGTCCAATTTCGTACACCTATTCATTTCCGACCGAGCCCAAAACTTGGGCATCATCATAATATGGTGGGAGGAGTCATTTGGTGAGTTTTGAGTAAAATCCAATCGCTAGAACTACGGAATACACAAACCACTCCAATTCGGAACAAACTGCCTTTGAACTTGAGGTGTCCAATTTCGTACACCAATTGATTTCCGATCGAGCCCAAAACCTGGGCAACGTCATAATATGGTGGGAGGAGTCTTGTGAAGAGTTTTGAGTGAAGTCCAATCGCTAGAACTACGGAATACACCAACTACTCCAATTCGGAACAAACTGCCTTTGAACATGAAGTGTCCAATTTCGTACACCTATTGATTTCCGATCGAACCCAAAACTTGGGCATCATTAAAATATGTTGGGAGGAGTCATTTGCTGAGTTTTGAAGGAAACCCAATCGCTAGAACTACGAAATACCCCAACTAATCCAATTCGGAACAAACTGCGTTTGAACTTGAATTGTTCAATTTCCTACACCTATTGATTTCCGATCGAGCCCGAAACTTGGGCATCATCATAATATGGCGGGAGGGGACATGTGGTGAGTTTTGAGTGAAATCCAATCGCTAGAACTACGGAATACACCAACCACTCCATTTCGGAACAAACTGCCTTTGAACTTGAAGTGTCCCAATTTCGTACAACCGATTGATTTTCGATCGAGCCCCAAACTTGGGCATCTTCATAATATGGTGGGAGGAGTCTTTTGGTGAGTTTTGAGTGAAATCCAATCTCAAGAACTATGGAATACACCAAACACTCCAATAAAGCACGAACTGCCTTTGAACTTGAATTGTCCAATTTCGTACACCAATTGATTTCCTATCGAGCCCAAAACTTGGGCATCATCATAATATGGTGGGAGGGGTCATTTGATGAGTTTTGAGTGAAATCTAATCGCTAGAACTAACGGAATACACCAAACACTACGATTCGGAACATACTGCGTTTGAACTTGCAGTGTCGAATTTCGTACACCTATGGATTTCCGATCGAGCCCAAAACTTGGGCATCATCATAACATGGTGGGAGGAGTCATGTGGTGAGTTTTGAGTGAAATCCAATTGCTAGAACTACGGAATTCAAAACCACTCCAATTTGGAACAAACTGCCTTTGAACATGAAGTGCCCAATTTCGTACACCTATTGATTTCCGACTGAGCCCAAAACTTGGGCATCATCATAATATGGTGGGAGGAGTGATTGGTGAGTTTTGAGTGAAATCCAATCGCTAGAACTACGGAATACACCAACCACTCCAATTCGGAACAAACTGCCTCTGAACTTGAATTGTCCAATTTCATACCCCAATTGATTTCCGATCGAGCCCAAAACTTGGGCATCATCATAATATGGTGGGAGGAGTCATGTTGTGAGTTTTGAGTGAAATCCAATCGCTAGAACTATGGAACACACCAATCACTCCATTCGGAACAAACTGCCTTTGAACTTGAAGTGTCCAATTTCGTACACCTATTGATTTCCGATCGAGCCCAAAACTTCGGCATCATCATAATATGGGGGGAGGAGTCATTTGGTGAGTTTTGAGCGAAATCCAATCTCTAGAACTACGGAATACACCAACCACTCCAATTCGGAACAATCAGCCTTTGAACTTGAAGTGTCCAATTTCGTACACCTATTGATTTCCGATTGAGCCCAAAAGTGGGCATCATCATAATGTGTTGGAAGAGTCATTTGGAGAGTTTTGAGTGAAATCCAATTGCTAGAACTACGAAATACACCAACCACTCCAATAAGGCACGACGTGCCTTTGAACTTGAATTGTCCAATTTCGTGCACCAACTGATTTCGGATCGAGCCCAAAACTTGGGCATCATCATAATATGTTGGGAGGTGTCATTTGGTCAGTTTTTGAGTGAAATCCAATCCCTAGAACTACGGAATACACCAACCACTCCAATTCAGAACAAACTGCCTTTGAACTTGAAGTGTCCAATTTCGTACTCCTATTGATTTCCGATCGTGCCCTAAACTTGGCATCATCATAATGTGTTGGAAAGAGTCATTTGGTGAGTTTTGAGTGAAATCCAATTGCTAGAACTACGAAATACACCAACCACTCCAATAAGGCACGACCTGCCTTTGAACTTGAATTGTCCAATTTCGTGCACCTACTGATTTCGGATCGAGCCCAAAACTTCGGCATCATCATAATATGGTGGGAGGAGTCATTTGGTAAGTTTTGAGCGAAATCCAATCGCTAGAACTACGGAATACACCAACCACTTCAATTCGGAACAAACTGCCTTTGAACTTGAAGTGTCCAATTTCGTACACCTATTGATTTCCGATCGAGCCCAAAACTTCGGCATCATCATAATAGGGTGGGAGGAGTCCATTTGGTGAGTTTTGAGCGAAATCCAATCGCTAGAAACTACGGAATACACCAACCACTCCAATTCGGAACAAACTGCCTTTGAACTTGAAGAGTCCAATTTCGTACTCCTATTGATTTCCGATCGTGCCCAAAACTTGGGCATCATCATAATGTGTTGGGAAGAGTCATTTGGTGAGTTTTGAGTGAAATCCAATTGCTAGAACTACGAAATACACCAACCACTCCCAATAAGGCACGACCTGCCTTTGAACTTGAAGTGTCTAATTTCGTACACCTATTGATTTCCGATCGAGCCCAAAACTTGGGCAACAACATAATATGGTGGGAGGAGTCATGTGGGGAGTTTTGAGTGGATCCAAACGCTAGAACTACGGAATATATCAACCACTCCAATTCGGAACAAACTGCCTTTGAACTTAAAGTGTCCAATTTCGCATACCTATTGATTTCCGATCGAGCCTAAAACTTGGGTATCATCATAATGTTGGTCGGAGGAGTCATTTGGTGAGTTTGGAGTGAAATCCTATCGCTAGAACAACGGAATACACCAACCACTCCAATTCGGAACAAACTGCCTTTGAACTTGAAGTGTCCAATTTCGTACTCCTATTGATTTCCGATCGTGCCCAAAACTTGGGCATCATCATAATGTGTTGGGAAGAGTCATTTGGTGAGTTTTGAGTGAAATCCAATTGCTAGAACTACGAAATACACCAACCACTCCAATTCGGAACAAACTGCCTTTGAACTTGAAGTGTCCAATTTCGTACACCTATTGATTTCCGATCGAGTCCAAAACTTGGGCATCATCATAATGTGTTGGGAAGAGTCATTTGGTGAGTTTTGAGTGAAATCCAATTGCTAGAACTACGAAATTCACCAACCACTCCAATAAGGCACGACCTCCCTTTGAACTTGAATTGTCCAATTTCGTACACCTATTGGTTTCGGATCGAGCCAAAACTTGGGCATCATCATAATACGGTAGGAGGTGTCATTTGGTGAGTTTTGAGTGAATTCCAATCGCTAGAACAACGGAATACACCAACCACTCCATTCGGAGCAAAACTGCCTTCGAACTGAAGTGGTCCAATTTCGTACACCTATTGATTTCCGATCGAGCCCAAAAGTTGGCATCATCATAATGTGTTGGGAAGAGTCATTTGGAGAGTTTTGAGTGAAATCCAATTGCTAGAACTATGAAATACACCAACCACCTCCAATAAGGCACGACCTACCTTTGAACTTGAATTGTCCAATTTGGTATACCTACTGATTTCGGATCGAGCCCAAAACTTGGGCATCATCATAATATGGTGGGAGGAGTCATTTGGTGAGTTTTGAGTGAAATCCAATCCCTAGAACTACGGAATAC
Organism: Prunus yedoensis; assembly: GCA_005406145.1. NCBI lineage: Eukaryota > Viridiplantae > Streptophyta > Magnoliopsida > Rosales > Rosaceae > Prunus > Prunus yedoensis. The sequence goes on from BJCG01001430.1 coordinate 61,911, forward strand.
GCCAACCACTCCAATTCGGACAACTTCCTTTGACTTGTAGTGTCCAATTTCGTACTCCTACTGATTTCTCCGATCGTGCCCAAAACTTGGGCATCATCATAATGTGTTGGGAAGAGTCATTTGGTGAGTTTTGAGTGAAATCCAATTGGTAGAACTACGAATACACCAACCACTCCAAGAAGGCACGACCTGTCTTTGAACTTGAATTGTCCAATTTCGTGCACCTACTGATTTCTGATCGAGCCCAAAACTTGGGCATCATCATAATATGGTGGGAGGAGTCATTTGGTGAGTTTTGAGTGAAATCCAATCGCTAGAACTACGGAATACACTAACCCCCTCCAATTCGGAAGAAACTGCCTGTGAACTTGAAGTGTCCAATTTCGTACACCTCTTGATTTCAGGTCGAGCCCAAAACCTGGGCAACAACATAATATGGTGGGAGAAGTCACGTGGGGAGTTTTGTGTGAAATCCAATCGCTAGAACTACGGAATGCAAAAACCACTCCAATTTGGAACAAACTGGCTTTGAACTTGAAGTGTCCAATTTCGTACAACTATTGATTTCCTATCGATCCCAAAACTTGGGCATCATCATAATATGGTGGGAGGAGTCATGTGGGGAGTTTTGAGTGGAATCCAATCGCTAGAACTACGGAATACACCAACCACTCCAATTCGGAACAAACTGCCTTTGAACTTGAAGTGTCCAAATTCATACACCTATTGATTTCCGATCGACCCCAAAACCTGGGCTTCATCATAATATGGTGGGAGGAGTCCGTGTGGGGAGTTTTGAGTGAAATCCAATCGCTAGAACTATGGAATACAAAAACTACTCCAATTTGGAACAACCTACCTCTGAGCATGAAGTGTCCAATTTCGTACACCCATTGATTTCCGACCGAGCCCAAAATTTGGCATTATCATAATATGGTGGGAGGAGTCATTTGTGAGTTTTGAGTGAAATCGAATCGCTAGAACTACGGAATACACCAACCACTCCAATTTCGGAACAAACTGCCTTTGAACTTGAAATGTCCAATTTCGTACACCTATTGATTTCCGATCGAGCCAAAAAACTTCGGCATCATCATAATATGGTGGGAGGAGTCGTTTGGTGAGTTTTGAACGAAATCCAATCGCTAGAACTACGGAATAACACCAACCACTCCAATTCGGAACAAACTGCCTTTGAAGTTGAAGTGTCCAATTTCGTACACCTATTGATTTCAGACCGAGCCCAAAACTTGGGCATTATCATAATATGGTGGGAGGAGTCATTTGGTGAGTTTTGAGTGAAATCGAATCGCTAGAACTACGGAATACACCAACCACTCCAATTCGAAACAAACTGCCTTTGAACTTGAAGTGTCCAATTTCGTACACCTATTGATTTCCGATCGAGGCCAAAACTTGGGCATCATCATAATGTGTTGGGAAGAGTCATTTGGTGAGTTTTAAGCGAAATTCAATCGCTAGAACTACGGAATACACCAACCACTCCAATTCGAACAAACTGCCTTTGAACTTGAAGTGTCCAATTTCGTACACCTATTGATTTCCGATCAACACCAAAACCTGGGCAACATCATAATATGGTGGAGGAGTCACTTGGGGAGTTTTGAGTGAAATCCAATCTCCAGAACTACGGATGCAAAAACCACTCCAATTTGGAACAACCTGCCTTTGAAAATGAAGTGTCCAATTTCGTACACCTATTATTTCCGACCGAGCCAAAACTTGGGCATTATCATAATATGGTGGGAGGAGTCATTTGTTGAGTTTTGAGTGAAATCCAGTCGCTAGAACTACGGAAATACCCAACCACTCCAATTCAGAACAAACTGCCTTTGAACTTGAAGTGTCCAATTTTCTCATACCTATTGATTCCGATCGAGCCTAAAACTTGGGCATCATCATAATGCTGTGGGAGGAGTCATTTGGTGAGTTTGGAGTGAAATCCTATCGCTAGAACAACGGAATGCACCAACCACTCCAATTCGGACAAACTGCCTTTGAACTTGAAGTGTCCAATTTCGTACACCTATTGATTTCCGATCGAGCCCAAAACTTGGGCATCATCATAATATGGTGGGAGGAGTCATGTGGGGAGTTTTGAGTGGAATCCAATCGCTAGAACTACGGAATACACCAACCACTCCAATTCGGAACAAACTGCCTTTGAACTTGAAGTGTCCAATTTCGCATACCTATCGATTTCCGATCGAGCCTAAAACTTGGGTATCATCATAATGTGGTCAGAGGAGTCATTTGGTTAGTTTGGAGAGAAATCCTATCGCTAGAACAACGGAATACACCACCACTCCAATTCGGACAAACTGCCTATGAACTTGAAGGGGTCGTTTGGTACGGCGGACTGTCATGGACTAGACTAAATCCTGGGACTGTTTCGGATTAGCTCGTATTGGATTAAGCTGGATTAAGTCCTGACCTACGTTTTGGTGCTGCGTCGGACTAAGAAGCTGGATTGTAAAAATAGTGAAGACCTATGTTTGGTGCTGAGTTGGACTATAAAATAAAAATAAAAAATAATAATAATTTTAAGATAATTGAATGTAATTTAAGATCTTAAAACTATGAACATACTTTATAGTTATCAATTCATATGTACATTTCTTTTTCACCAAATTTATATATAATAATTGAGTTTATGCAAACTCAAAGAATTCAATTAATGTATCAATAACAAAGAATTCTTCATATATATGCAAAAGTCATCCACAGGACTTGAAATTAGAAATTCAATTCACTACACACAAATTCACCATTAATACATACAAATAAACATCCACAATTCCACAAGGTAAAAGCCAAGTTCTAGGAGATACATAAGGAAAGAAAGAAAAAATGCCAAGAACAGCCAATGAGAAACATATTACAAACCAAAAGCAAACAAGGCAAAATTAGACCACCCTTCTTAAGACAAAAAAGCACCACAGAAAATGGTCTATGTGCATCACTTGAGGTCTCTCTTCTCTGCATTTGATGACACCACATCTTGCAACTTAGTCAATAATTATATGAGGCACTTCCAGCATCCAACAAAAAAAAATGTTTGACTCTTTGTCTAGATCAATTCGTTAATTTTCCATTGCACTCTGATATCTAGAAAAATCCATTGGCTCAAAAGACACCATCAACTTCAACTCTGAAATTATGCATGGTTGCCTACACAAGTTGTTTTGACCTCCAAACATGGGAAAATTTCTCAAGCCTGCAAGTACGCATATAACATCTCAAGTCTCATCAAATAGAACTTTGCAACTAAAGGAATAATTAATTACATGATACATATGCAATAAACAAAGCAGCTGGAAATGAAATGAAACCAGGATAGGCAAATCTATTTCTTCAATCACAGAAGCATTTAATGGGTAAATTGAACAAACAACATATAGGTTAATGGGAAAAGGTAGAATTTCTTCATTCATCGTTAGCCACCCTAGTCCTTAAGAAAAAGAGACACATTAATCCTTACCCTCCCCTTCCTCAATTTCTTTCCTTCCATGCCTTGAATTCTATCCCTATGATCGAATGACATGATCAGTCATAGAGCAATATCAACAAGCTACAAAAACAAGTCCTCCTCATTACCTATTCGAACCATGCTCGATGACACCCAAAAACAGAGTGATGTTAAAACAATTCCTTCTGGGCCACAAAACATGACGAAGAAGTAACCAGGCTAGATCACAGGCAAAAAGTACTTCATAGTGAGAGTAGCAGAGTTACTGCTCTGTCGAAGAACTCCGTACTAGAAAACCATCATATGATGACAGTCAAAGTGAGGATTTGCAAGGTTTGTCATGTAATACCAATCCATCTAACACATCTACCTAGTGAATAAAAAAAATAAATTCCAAGCTTAATTATGAATGGAATCGATTTCAGTTATATTTGAAACTCTGCACCATTTATAAAGTAAACAACCTATATTTTCACAAAAGAGGACTAGTAAACATCCACAAAAATTAAAGACCCTGTTGCACCACATACGCACTTGTTTATTTGAATTGAACCCAGAAGAAACCTCACCCATAATCTTTTAGCAATAGCTATAATACCCAATTAACACACAAATCAAGACCACAAATTAATTTGTCGAAGAAAATCATGTAGAAATGTGTCTTTAAGGTTTAAGATTTTTAAATTTGTGGTCTTGATTATCACTCCACTAAGAAAAAAACTAATAATCTTATAAAAAAAAGTGACTGCTTGGTAATACTTGATACTTACAAACTGGAAGCACCACCACTTCGGTTGTGAGCCCCCGACTCTGAGGTGTCCATTGCTGCACAACCAATGTAAAAAAAGAAAAATCAAAATCAAAATTCTCCAAAAGCAAAGGTAAGAGAGAGGAGAGAGGAGAGAGAGAGAGAGAGAGGGATTCGAAGAAAGCTATAATCATAGAAATTGATGAAATTAGAATAACAGGACTTGATACCTTGAGGCAAATCTGAAACGGGCTCTTCAGTGATGTCCATTGAAGTGGAATCGTTTATCTTTCTTCTTGTTCATGTTCTTCGCCATTGCTTTGGAGATGGAACTGAAAAATCGTATAAAAAATCATCCAAATTAACAATACCCATGAAGGAATAAGAGAGGTATGTAAAGGGAGAGATAAAAAAACTTGCCTGAGTACAACTTCGAAGAAGAGTAGAGTCAATGTTGAAGGAACGAGAGCGAGAGAGAGAGAGAGGCGTTCTAGGGCTCGGACTCGCGTGTTTTGTTTAGCGAGGTCGCTATTTTGCGAGCCATGTTTCAGGCTCGTTAGATTGGACGAGTGAGTGAGGCATTTTTGGTACTGTTGGACTATATAATCTCATTTAAGTTAGTCCCTCTTTTTACCAAACATGGGTTTTAAGTATAAATTAAGCCAGTCCAGTCCAGTGAGGCCTACCAAACATGCCCGAAGTGTCCAATTTAGTACACCTATTGATTTCCGATCAAAAAAACTTGGGCATCATCATAATATGGTGGGGAGTCATTTGGTGAGTTTTGATTGAAATCCAATCGCTAGAACTACGGAATACACCAACCACTCCAAGCCCAAAACTTGGGCATTACCATAATGTGTTGGGAAGAGTCATTTGGTGAGTTTTGAGTGAAATCCAATTGCTAGAACTACGAAATTCACCAACCACTCCAATAAGGCACGACCTGCCTTTGAACTTGAATTGTCCAATTTCGTACACCTATTGGTTTCGGATCGAGCCAAAACTTGGGCATCATCATAATATGGTGGGAGGAGTCATTTGGTGAGTTTTAAGTGAAATCCTATTGTTAGAACTACAGAATACACCAACCACTCCAATTCGGAACAAACTGCATTTCAACTTGAAGTGTCGAATTTCGTACACCTATTGATTTCCGATTGAGCCCAAAAGTTGGGCATCGTCATAATGTGTTGGGAATAGTCATTTGGAGAGTTTTGAGTGAAATCCAATTGCTAGAACTACGAAAGACACCAACCACTACAATAAGGCACGACCTGCCTTTGAACTTGAATTGTCCAATTTCGTGCACCTACTGATTTCGGATCGAGCCCAAAACTTGGGCATCAGCATAATATTGTGGGGAGGGTCATTTGGTGAGTTTTGAGTGAAATCCAATCACTAGAACTACGTAATACAACAACCACTCCAATTCGGAAACAAACTGCCTTTGAACTTGAAGTGTCCAATTTCGTACACCTATTGATTTCCGATTGACCCAAAACCTGGGCAACATCATAATATGGTGGGGGAGTCACGTGGGGAGTTTTGAGTGAAATCCAATCGCCAAAACTACGGAATGCAAAAACCACTCCAATTTGGAACAAACTGCCTTTGAACTTGAAGTGTCCAATTTCGTACAACTTTTTTTCCAATCGACCCAAAACTTGGGCATCATCATATGGTTGGAGGAGTCATATGGGGAGTTTTGTGTGGAATCCAATCGCTAGAACTACGGAATACACCAACCACTCCAATTCGGAACAAACTGCCTTTGAACTTGAAGTGTCCAAATTCATCACCTATTGATTTCCGATCAAGCCCAAAACCTGGGCTTCATCATATATGATGGGAGGAGTCATGTGGGGAGTTTTGAGTGAAATCCAATCGCTAGAACTATGGAATACAAAAACCAGTCCAATTTGGAACAACCTGCCGTTGAACATGAAGTGTCCAATTTCGTACACCTATTGATTTCCGACCGAGCCCAAAACTTGGGCATTATCATAATACGGTGGGAGAGTCATTTGGTGAGTTTTGAGTGAAATCCAATAGCTTGAACTACGGAATACACCAACCACTCCAATTCGGAACAAACTGCCTTTGAACTTGAAGTGTCCAATTTCGTACACCTATTAATTTCTGATCGAGCCCCAAAATTCGGAATCATCATAATATGGGGGAGGAGTCATTTGGTGAGTTTTGAGCGAAATCCAATCGCTAGAACTACGGAATACACCAACCACTCCAATTCGGAACAAACTGCCTTTGAACTTGAAGTGTTCAATTTCGTACACCTATTGATTTCCGATTGAGTCCAAA
>BJCG01001431.1:0-51186 GCA_005406145.1 Prunus yedoensis
GTTGCTGGTGGTGTTATTTTAAGTGATATTGTTTGTTTCTATATGTTACAATTGTGAATTTGAGTTCATATAATTTTATTTTAAATTTGAGTTCATATAATTTTATTTTAAACTGATCCAAAAAAGAATCGCATAAATAGGTTGACACTAAGTTATTTATATTAATCTTAATTTAAGAAAAATGTGAGGATTTTAGAGTTAAATAAAAATAGATGATGTGATGGGGACTCAAATTTAGTGCACAAATTTGGTGTCCTTAAGCATTATTGATAACAAATACCCCATAAATCACACCGCACAGTCAAATCCCGCCACCTACGGCTACTACCCACCTCACCCGATGTCACCCTCCCGCCACGTAAGTTCAAGGACTATTTCTCCTAAAAACACTTAAAATTATTATAAATATTTTTATTTTTATTTTGGAGATTGTGACATTAGGTTAGGCTTCACATTAGTATTGTCTCATTAAATTTACGCGCAATTATAATTTTAACGTTTTCTAAAGACTCCCGTGAAGAGCGGCTTCTCTGCTCACATGATCACATTCACACACATCGCCGCCTTCCGTCAATGCACTTTACAATTCACAACACTACAAAGCCTGCCCAGACAAACCCACCGAAATTGTCTCCCCATCTCACCCACCTCGATCCGAATCTTCTAATTCAACCCAATTTTAACGTAAATCATACCGCCCAATCAGATCCCGCCACGTACATCACAAGAAAACCCCGTGGCCACTGCCTACCTCACCCGATCCTCACCCCTCCCACACCAAACAAATCGGATCGAGCTTTGTTTCAACTTTCCGAATCGGACCCCACACAAACAAAACTCTCCCCCTTCGTCCTTCTTCCTTATTCACCACACTCCACCTTCACGTAAAAGCCAGCTCAGCTGCCTCCCTCTAAACCCCTAGCTCAAGTACCTTCATCTTCCTTTTCTCATCATCCAAACACACACTTTTTCAATCAAAAAAAAAAAAAAAAAACTCCCAATTAAAAAAATAATATAATCTCCTTCTCTCTTTCCATTTTCCATTTTTTTGTTTCTGGGTATTTAATTTTCATGCACGTAAGTAAGAAAGCAGTAATTCATGGATGCAGAAAAACCCAGCATACTGGGTAGCTTCATCAAACCCACATGGGCATCTCTGCTCCTCCTCTTCACCATCATGCTTGTCCTTTCCTACCAAACATTCTCAACCATGGCGGGTCTTCCCACATGGGTCGGGTCGATTTGCCCCCCGCAGGATCCCATACCCGTTCGGATCATCACCCGAGCACCTGTTCCGGGTTCTTCGGGGGCGTCCCCAAGAGGAAGGTGGTGATGTCGATCCAGGCCTTCGGCGGGGTCGGCGACGGGGCCACCTCCAACACCGAAGCGTTTCGGCGGGCGATTCTCCACATGCAGCGTTTCGGGGAGAGTGGTGGGGCTCAGTTGAACGTTCCTAAGGGGAGATGGTTGACGGGCAGTTTTAACCTCACCAGTAATTTCACGCTTTTTCTTGAAGAGGGCGCTGTAATTCTGGGCTCCCAGGTGAATAAAATAATCTATCTATTCTATTTTCTTTACTTTATTCAATATTTTTTCTTGTTTGTTTGTTTGTTTTCCCTATAAAATGATAGATTTCGTTAAGGTTTAGGAAATGGTTCTCTTGTTTGTTTGGTTGTTTGTAAAGATGGGTAGAATATGTGCGTTAGGCCGCCGGCCACGGCAATGCGCCCTCTTCTGCAGCTCAAGTTCGAATTCCCTTCCTGTAAATTAGGTTAATTTACATTAAGATTATAACTTGAGGGTAAGTTATTTAAAGGTTATTTTTTAATTCGGGTTGAATGGGTAAAATTGAACTCATCCTATATGAAAACAACCCAAGAAAGTAATGGCAAAAAACAGAAGGAAAAAGAAAATTACTGTGGAAATGGTGTTTTTACTTTTCTTTGTTTGCTGTTGTAATGATGGCATAGACTAGGAGACTCATTACAAATGGAGGTCACGGTTTATCATGTTCATATTACTTTGAAGCATCTTCTATTAACAAAAGGGATTGAGAAAGTTCACGGGTGCCGTCGAAGGACCACCCCACACCCCACCCACCCAAAAATGTTTAATTCAAGTTCACGCCATGATTCTCTTCCCTTGTGCTGTGCATATAATATATGCCTCTTTTGTACTTCTTTTGTTTTTCTGGGGTTCTGTCCATCGTTCAGGCAAAGGAGATGAGTTGATTTTGCCCTTTTATTTGTAGGATCCGAAGCAATGGCCTTTATCGAGCCATTGCCTTCTTATGGAAGAGGAAGAGAGAGGTAGGAGGAAGACATATAAGCCTTATTCATGGGGATGGTCTTACAAATGTTGTCATTACAGGTACCAAAATTATTCATTTTCTTCCCCAGCTTTTGCTTTCCTCCCCTTTAAGTAATCAATGGGTAATCAAAATGAAGTTGAGAATGGTGGATATCAAATAAGTGCACAGTGACTGAGACCAAAAAGTACATTTATTTAATGAATGATTAAACAATAACCAGAGCATATTATATTCTTTGAATGTGATTTAAACCTGCCTTTTGTTATTCTTTAAATGGGCACATGAATATTCACATGCAGTTATCTCTTCCATGTCCCTGATCTAGAAGACTGAGATTGTCATATCAATTTTCAGATTTATTAGAATGAAACCAACTAGAGCTACCAGTCTTTAATTTACAAATTTGATGGATTATCTAAATATGGTGGACTTAAAGCACCATCAGGCGGTATTTTCAGATTTTAAATTTTAATTTTAATTTTGTGTGGTGCACTAATAGGTGTCCAAAATCTTTTGTATGTCTTTGATACATAAAAAATTTGGGAACTATACCTAAGATACTCTTATTGAGTTTGTTATCTTTCTGAGGCATTGAGTCAAGAATTATTGGGGCCTTTCAGGTAATAACGGGACAATTGGACGGGCAGGGAAAATGTGGTGGGAACATGGTGGAACAAGAACACTGGAGCATACCAGAGGTCACCTGCTTGAGCTAATGAACTCTCAAAACATTCTCATTGCTAACCTCACTTTCCGCAATTCTCCTTTTTGGACCATCCATCCTGTTTACTGCAGGTGCACTGCCTTTTTCCTGATATGTTCTTTCTGTTTGTTTTTTGGAGGGTACATGTTTGCATATCAATTTAAGTTAATGCTAATTCGTAATGTAGTTGGAGCTTAAAACAGTGAGATTTCATTATAGTCAGGAAAAAACGATTAGGATTGTTGTTTTGTGTTTGTTTTCGTCGTCTTCAAATGATCCACCTACTTTCTAATCTATTTTCTCTCTGATTTGGAAAATTATAATAAAACAGCTCATGATGGAAGATGAAAAAAGGGGCTTGTTTGCATAGCATTTTAGATCCTTTTTATCTAATGTCAGAGGCATACTTTGAGCCCAATTTCATTTATCTTCATTCTATGCGTAAAAAAATAAAAATTAATCTTCCGCTCATAGTTCTGTGTTTGTTTCAGTAACGTTGTTATCAAGGACATGACAATCTTGGCTCCTCTGAATGCTCCTAATACTGATGGTATAGACCCAGGTATGCTCCTCTTCTGTCAATTTAACATAACATCTGTTCATCTAAATTAGTTTGAGAAGTTAATCAAGTATATTTATGTGTATTTAACTTGTGTATGAATCTTGATTCTATCACACAAAATGATTTAGCTAAACTAATCAAGAAGTTAGCGTAAAGAAATTTATTTGTTTGCAAAGTTAATTTTGTATGTTATGTTTCAGATTCGAGCACTAATGTGTGCCTTGAGGACTGTTACATTGAGAGTGGCGACGATCTTGTAGCAGTGAAAAGTGGTTGGGATCACTATGGAATCAAAATGGCTCGTCCAAGCTCAAACATCATAGTAAGAAGAGTTCATGGCACCACTCCAACTTGCTCTGGAGTGGGATAGGGTAGTGAGATGTCTGGTGGGATTTCAAATGTGACCATTGAGGATTTGCATGTTTGGGACTCTGCAGTTGGGGTGCGCATAAAAACGGACAAGGGTAGAGGGGGCTACATAGCAAATATTAGTATAAGTAACATACTAATGGAAAGGGTGAAGGCACCCATAAGGTTTAGTAGAGGGGCCAATGACCACCCAGACAAGGGATGGGATCCCAAAGCTGTTCCCCAAGTAAAGGGAATTTTTATTAGCAACGTGTTCAGTTTGAATTCAACAAAAGCCCCAGAATTGAAGGGCATTGAAGGTGCTTCATTTCAAAGGATATGCTTTAAGAATGTCACAGTACTTGGTCTTGCTCCATCTGCAGCGTGGCATTGTGAATTGTTTCAGGTTTTGCCAATGGGGTGTTTCCAGCTGCATGTCCTCAGTTGCAGGATGTGGATGCTTTTTGACTGGTGTCTGCAACGTTGAGCGGCTGTGGATGCCTTTAGTTTGTGTTTTTTGGGAAATACGAGGCCTGAGTTTTGAGGTTGGACTTCAATTACTCTTCCACAGTTTCTTTTGGAATCGAACACAAACCATATTGCGGGGACAGGCATGATCAGCTAAGGCTTGGCTTTGCAAGTGAGATATGTAGCTGGTGTTCAAGGAGATCTTCTATGACTGCTGTCTGGTGACCTATTCAATTTGAACAATGATGAATTTTTCTGGTGTATTGGATCCGTTGTGCACAAGTCTGTTTGGTGATCACCAGAATCTACTGAATGGGTTACCTTATTTCGGGCACTAATTATTTTCGTCAAGACTCATTGTTTATTTCAAACAGTTCATTGCCCTGGTGCTACATACTCAGAAAGTACACAGATTATAGTAACCCTCAAAGCCGGAGAGATGAATCTGAACTTGTATAGAATTGATACACAACAAGTGTAACATTTTTTCTAAACTTATATATTTCATTTCATTCATTGATGAATTTGTGTTACGGATCGACAAGATAACTTCTTGTATATTTTAGTTCACTGCCAACTTGAAGAGGCCATCTGACTTAACTGAGTTGTTGTTCATCTTTCAACCAGAAATAGGAAACGGAACAAAAGAGAATACTTATGGAGGGAACAATAATTAAATCACAAGGTACAGATGAAAGGATTGAAGTTTTGAATTAAGAAGAAATTTAGCTACATACATGTTGAGGGTTGCTGAGGAAATTAAGAGATTGGAACCATTTCTTTTCTCTTGATTACCATTTCCAGAATACATTGGAACCACACTTGAACTTGTCCTTGCCTTCGCATTCCAAACTCAGATCATCAGAGATAAATGGTACTTTCTGCATCCGCCAAATTAATCAAATTAAACAAAACTCAAAGAGAATATGTAAACTCAACCCAACACCCACTCGAGCTTTGTACCTTTTGCTTGGCAAGATCTTGGCAGCCTGTAAAGTTCTCAGGGAACTTGCATGTCCCAAATTGAACTGTGAATGCTCTTGCAAAGTTTGCACCACTTGTCGCCAGCCTCTTCTTGTCGTTCAGTTCCTAAAAGTACAAACAATATACCCCAAAAGTCAATCACTACAATCAAGCATAACCTTAATTTATGATTAAATTTTTTTAAAAGAAATATATAAATTAATTTAATTAATTAATAAGCTACCTTGTTGGCTTTGCTCTTCTCTAGGTAATCATCAATGACCCCAGCATTGGCAAAGGAATTGGAGGCAGCAGCAGAAGCTGATGTGAAAGCAGTGGCTGCTAGGAAGAGCAGAGCAGCCCTTCTTCCTTCACTCTTTTGAGAATCAGCAGAAACTCTAGCATGTTGAGCTCTGATTGAAGGCACCACTTTCTGACCAGCTGCTGCCACAACAGAAGAAGGCATCTTTGCATTGAGCTCAGACATTGCAGTGCCAGAGATGGCATAGTTGCATGCCAACACACTAGAGTTAATCATGGCTGCCATTTCTTCTTCTTCTCACTAATAAGACTTGTACTTGGAGAAAATTTCACAATCTGAAATCAAAGGCTTGTACAAGAAGAGAAGAAAGTGGTAGGTATTGTGAGAGGGGTTTGTAATTTTGGGGTTGTGGATATTTGATAAGGAGCGATTGTGGTGGAGTGTGGATAAGGTGAGATTGCCTCACTCCTATTGGCAAACATTCCACTTCATGCTACTGGTTTGGGACATTGGAGTTAATTTGTGTGGCGGCCTTGTGTTTTGGTCCCACTTAAGAATCCAAACTTGTGCCCTGTTGGCAGTTGTGTTGTGTTTAATTCTCTGGTAATAAAACACCGAGGAAGAAGTAATTAGACAAGTTTTTTCATGGAAAGACGGTGGGAAATCATAAAAGTTGTTGACGCCAAAAATTGGGTCAATGAGATAGGACCCAAAAACACACACAAACACACCAAGAACACGGGCAATAAATTGTGGTTCATCTAAATGGGTTACGTCCACGTTGAGTTGTATGCTTGTTTTCACTATAGTAAACGGTTGTTACATCATACATAGGCTTGAGAGGCTATGAGAAAGTAAAATGAGAGTGAATAACGACTTCAGTTACATATGAAGTAAGTGTTAAAGTGAAAAACCATGGTACTTAGGGGTGGGCAACGGAATCGAAAAACCGCAAAAATTGAACCAAGCTGAAAACAACCAAAAAATACCATGTTGACTAAAACAGTCAAAATCGAGACCAAATTGATTTCGGTTTATATCATGAAAAAAGCAATTCGAACTAAACCGGACTGACTTTATGACAACCAAACTCTCCTTCCAACCATTATGACAACCCAAATCTCCTTCCAAACATTATAGTAGCCCAACTCCAAAGCCCATTTTCCTAAACTACCCAACAACATCCCAATTCCCCAAAACCTTAGGGCATGTTTACTAATCAGGAATCAGGTTAAGTAGGAATCAAAGTAACTAGGAATCAGTGTTAGTCATTCCAATTAAGTTGTTTACTATCTGTCAGGAATCAAATTGAAAATAAAACAGATTCCTATTAAAACCATTTACTATTGTGAGGAATCGAAATCATAACCAGTTTGACTACCAAAATGCCCTTGCAAAACAAATGACAAAGTTGTGTTATCTAATAATAAACCAAATTTTTTTTTTAAAAAATAAGGGTAAATTTCACTTTACTACCCGGAAGTTTCCTAATATTCAGACTTTACTACACAAAGTTTTTTGGCCTCAGTCTCATGCCTAAACTTTGACTTTACTACCACTTTCATACCTCCGTTAGTTTGACTATCAAGTTTTTCATTAAATGATGACGTGATATTCATAGCTCTATGTTGACCCACTACAAATAAAAAAACGTTGCACCAACCATATTATAGAAATGTCATAATTTTCGTAGGGTTGAAAATAAATGGAGAAGAATTGTTAAGCTTAAAGAAGAGAGAAGAAAGAGACCAACTTGAATAAGAGAATTAAAGCATAAAATAATGGGAGATAAAGAGTTCTGAATCTGAAAAGGATGAAGATGAAGAATCGTGTGAAAGGGTGTTGGGAGGCATAATGATGATAAAAGTCCTTTATGTTTTTAATTTTTTTTCCCAAAAAATTGCATTAAAAATTATTTTCCTAAATAAATTGGCATTAAAAATTATAAATTGAGTTTATTGTGTAGTAGATTCTTGTCCATGTTGGATAAAATCTAACGGCAGTTGCCCAAGAAACTAGGAGAACGGGGACTGATATATTAATTAGATTTACTTTTTATTTATATTATTTTATTAGTCCAAGTGGCACAAGATGTGTGAGTACACATAGAGTTAGGAATGCACGTCATCGTTTAATGGAAAGTCAAATTAACGGAGGTATGAAAGTGGTAGCAAAATCAAAGTTCATGTATGAGACTTAAATGAAAAAATCTTAGTGTAGTAAAGTTCGAATTTCGGGAAACTTCTGGGCACTAAAATGAAATTTACCCAAAAATTAATAATAAACCAACTATAACAAAAAAAAAAAAAGAGAAGTAATAATAATAATAATAATAATTAAAAAAAAGTGCTTGTAAAAGTAAAAATAAAACTGGTACTATTTTTTTTTTTTTTTTTCATATTAGTATCAGGTATGAAATAGTTTTTAAAAAATTATAAAAAAAGAAAAAAGTTCACACTAAGGGTGGACTCGGTTTGGGAACCACGATTTTTTCATTCAACCGCAAACTGACTGAAATTTGGCGGTATTTTCATATTTGGGGACCGATCATGGCCTGACACGGGCTAGTTAACCGTGACTCAATTGGACCAATGAAGCGGTCAACGTCAACCAAAACCAGCATCCACCCAAAATTGAACTTTTTTGGGTCTTTTTAATTGGGGTCGTTTTGGGCCATAAACTTCTTCCTTCTTTTTTTTTTTGGGATTTTTCCAAGCCTAATTTGAAGCTTATTTTGAAGCCTTTTAAGCCCGAGCATTTTGCAACCAAGAATTAAACTTTCAATTTATAAGCAAGCATTAAACTTCAAATTTTGGCATTCAAATCTCATCCATTTGAGCAAACTTATAAGCAAGCATATAAGTTATAACAAAACCAACCAAGCATTTGAAAAATAAGTTACAAGCCAAAAGCAAATAAAAGACAACCCAAATAAGCAAATTTAAACCCAAGCAAACAAAGTTACCATTTCACAATACAAAAGCAAATAAAGTTACAACCCAAAACAGATGCAATGCAAATTTAATTAAAGTTACAAGCCAAAATAAGAAACACAAACAAATCATTGGAAAATCACATGGTGGTAGGGAGTGGATTTGAAGGACTTGTTTGTGATTGTGATTGTGATGTAGAGGTAGAACCATGAAGAGTGCGGCCATCTACAAATAAAACAACACAAGTTTAGTATTTATAAAGAACATTAAAATGAAATGTGTTTGAGCAAATTTCCTACAGGATAAGATATTATGTGGTTTTGGCCAAGGGTCCTCAAATGCCTATGTCAATAAAATGTGCTCAAGGAGATGCAAATTGTATTGAAAGGATGGAGTTTTCCTCTCCGGGGAGAGGAGTTGGTGCAGTGCGACTTGATTCGAAAATAAGGAATATTTTTGAATCATGGTGTGACATACCATAGTTATAAGAATAAAATCCTACAACCATGATATGATGAGAAATAGAGTCACAAATATTACAAATTTACTTAACAACACAAAACTATAGTCACAGTAGCTCATAGTTTAAATACACACTAGATTTTTATCAAATAGTTAACTACTTACAAACATTAATTACAAAATCAACAACAAAAGCCTAATAGCTTGTTGAAACCCGCTTTCTCAAACTTCGCCTTGAATCCTACACAATCTATTAGGATATGAGCATTCTAATGCCCAGTAGAGTATCGTCAAACCCCTCAAGGTCAACTATCACAGTTAATCAAAGTGTCATGCATCAAACAACACAAGATATATAAGTTATGCAATCAGACCAAATAAATAAATTTGCATATGTGGTGATGTCATGAACTCAAGGTAATAACCCGATCCTTAAATAATTATTAATTATTAATTTATTAGGGAAAAAGATAATTTTTACCCCTGGATTAAATATTGGAGAAAAAGTTGACTTTTTGAGCGGGAAGGAATTTAAAAATTTCGCTTGCACTATTGCGTAGAGCGTGACGAAACGAGTCCGCAAACACGTAGTGGGCTTGAATCGGAGTTATAACAAGGAAATTACGATCAAATTACTCCGAGGGGCAAAATTGTAATTTAGAAAAATCTGATTCTCCTTCTTCTCTCTCTCTCTCCTTCCCCGTCGCGACCCCCCCCCCCCCCCCCGAAAAAAAAATTTCTTTGATTTTCAGGCGGTGAGAATGCCGCCGCCGTCCGGCCACTGTTTGAGGTGCCGTCACTTGCAAAAGCTTCCTCTCTCTCTCTCTTCTACCTAGTCCACCCCTTCTCTCTGATCAAAAACCCAGTAAAACGGCGGCGGCGTCGAGGGAAAAAAATTGACAAAACCGGCCACCCTCGCCGACGATATTCCGACCATCATTTCAGGCAAGCAAGGTATGATTCTCATCCTTTTTTTGAGCTCTTGTTACATGTTGGATAGGATTGGATCAATTTTTGCATTTAGGGTTTTGATTTGGAACTTGGGTTTTGGCCGGTTTTCAAACCAAATTTCCAGCCACTTGCAATCCAAATTGGATGTTGCCGTAGTTGAATAAAATGCTCCACTCGTTGAGTAGTAGCTATAATAGGAAGGGTGGCCCTTGGTTTGAAGATTTTTCGACGAGTGGTATTGCTTTGGACACCCACGCGCTGCTGGCACGTGTGGCAGCGCATGGGCACTGTAGCAGAGGGGCATTGTGTCCCAATGTGATCCCCTTATGGTCACTAGCGCGTAGCTGTGCTCGGATTCCAATTCGAGTGTCGCTTGAGTCTCGAACGAATTTCACCTATTGTGCGTTATCCGGGTTCGATAGGTTCAAACCGTTGGATTGTCTTGAATTTAATAATGTTGATCTAGATAATTCTAGGATCATATAGGATTCGACAAATTGTAAATCGGAGTCCCGGATACTTTGCAATCACGAACCCTAGGATTAGGTTTACAGGAACAGTCCGATCGTGCGATTGTGAGCAATCCGACCGTCCGATCGAGACCAAACTCTTGAGACATGTGTCCTAGGCATATTGGAACCTCTAGGAACTCTTGGTTAGGAACTTTGAGGTTGTGGACCCCATGGGGTCTTGGGTTGACTTTTCAAGGTATTATCGCTTTTTGCACCTTGCGTGTCTTTTGGGCCATCCGAGACATGCGGAAATGGTATTTAACTAGGTACACACACTTTTAGAAGCTGGGGGTCAAGGCGTTGGATTAAATATTCATGTTGAGCAGGTTTATTAATTAAATATGTTCTAATGGTATTAATTGCATTGGTTAAACTATCATGCCACCTATTGGGGATTTACTTGATTATGGAATGAGCTATATATATATATATATATCAATCCCGATCTCTTGGACCATAGGAGTCCAAGAGATTGTGGTCACCCACCGTTGGATATTAATTCAATGGTTCAAAATATTTCTTAAAAGGAGTGCAAGAGTGAGTGAACCGTTGAATTTATATCCAACGGTGAGTGACCACAAATCTCTTGGACTCTTGTAGTCCAAGAGATCAGGACTGATAAATATATATATATATATATATTTGAATATATATAGATCGCTACACTGTACATATTTCTATTATTGTTATTTGAAGGTATAGTATAGTGACTAAGGGCATACCTAGAGGTTATTCTCAATTATTGGAGATTATGCATTATCGGAGTGAATGAAATCTCTAGATGTATTAGTTCTACTTATAATTTATTTTGTTTTTCAGTTATTTATTGTTATTAAGGTTCCTATTATATATTGGAATGATTTATTAATCGAGATTGACCTGTTAATAAACTAATTAAATATCTAAGGGCATGTGTATATTTAATACTTATACTCCACAGTTGAAAATGATGAATTATGGACATTAGTTCTCAATAGTGTGTAGTGTAAATCATAGGTAGTTGAGAACTGATTCCTGGAAAGTTGAGAAAGGAATTAAAGTATAATTTATGAAATCAAAAGGAATTTCAAGATAAGTTTTCAGAATACGGTTTTCAAACCCACCGTAGGAGTACCCCCCAGTAGCCTTGAAACAATTTGGTTATTCTGATAATGCCCTACAAGTTTCGGGGACGCCTGAACCGTGTGGTGCGAGGAATGCGGTTCAGGCTGACTAATGGTCCCCTGAGACTTGCGAGGATTGCGGCTCGGACTGACTTGGTGTCCTCCGAGACTTGCGAGGATTGCGACTCGGATTTTACTTGGTGTCTCCGAGGCCTACGAGAAATGTAGCTCGGTTAACCTGGTGTTTCTGAGACCTGCGAGGCTAGAATTGACGGAATATAATGGAGGTACGTCCGGATGGTGAGTTTTATAAGTTAAAAAGCAATACATATATTACTTTAATAATTTTCTCGTTTTTTCTACTTTCCTATAAATAAGTTAATTATAAATCTTTATAAATATATATGTATTTATCATTGTGTTTATTTAGTTTTGAAAGAAAGGCTAAGATGTCAGCAGAAATGTTTGTTTTATTTTTAGTTTTATTTTAATATATATATATATATATATATATATATATATATATATATATATATATATATTAATCTAGCTAGCAATACATAAATTGATCTATGAAACTAGAGGAAGTTTAGTGAGTGAACTTTTTGGTCATTAAGTGATCTTATGCAATTTAAGTTTAATTACCTGATCACAAATGAGTTATTATAAAGTTCGCTTTCCAAGCATGTTAGCTTGATTTCAAGTACTTATATTATATTCGGAATGTATCCATATTACCTGATTATTACAATTGCTATTGAATATGTCAGTATGATTTACTGTTTCCCCACGAGTCGGAAGGATAACTGGATCGTGTGGAGCGAGGAATGCGGATAAGTTGGACTAAATGTCTCTCGACCCAGCGAGGGTCGTGGCTTGGATCAACTTTGGGTCGCTGAGGCCAGAAAAGGCATGTCACATATGGTGGTACGAGGAATTGATGGAATAATGTTGGATTTGTTGAATTGTTTGAGTGATGGAATGATTATATAAATGTAAATATGTGTGTTTGATTTCCATATGAGTATAGTAGGTGAATGTTTTTGAGCATATCATTAACATGAGAACTTGGGTTAGTTTGCAAATTTTAATGAAAGAACTACGTGTGACTTGATCCCTTGTTAAGGGTACGTAGGCAACCTAGAGTTCTAGGTGCAGCCGCAAGGTCAAGTGTTTGAAAGGTAGTCCAGCTAAGTTATTCTGAATTCTAATAATGTTATGAGGATGTTCTAAGAATTTGAATTAGATTGGTTGGCAAAATATTTTATTTGAACTATTGAGGCCTGATGCCAGAGTGATTTGATGCTTGATTTTCTTGGATATAATCTATTACATGCTGGCAGTTGAGTTAGAGAGAGAGAGAGAGAGAGACAGATATATATATATATATATATATATATATATATATATATATATATATACTTGTTCTACATGTGGAAAGTTTTGGGAAATGTTCAATTTACAGGGGAGATTCTACCGAATTTTCAGCAGAAGTCCAACTTGAGTTAAGTATGGAGTTTGGTTAGAAGGGCAATTTAGTCATTGCGCCCGGCACCCGCCAGGTGTTGGACACGCACAAGGTTCAACTCGGATTCCAAAGTGGAATCTGGGTCGGGTCCTGTCACTCACTCCCTTCTAATCTCACTAATTCTCACTAATTCATACCTTAGGGCAACAAGCCTGCATGTCCCATACCATGCGTTTTACCACTGTGGCTCCTAATACCCTAAAATATGAACTAGCGTCTATTCGTCTCTTTACCCACTTTTCTTTTATTTACGAATTTTTCAACTTTCACTTTTCATTAGAGGCCCTACTCCCATCACCTCATATATTGAAGTACTGCTCCCGTCACTTGAATATATTCCACATTTTTTACTCAGATATATCTAAAGCCTTCTCCCACCCATTAGATATACCTCAAACGACACACACACACACCCCAAACACCACTGTATTTATGATGCATATGGAATGCAACGTAAACATCATTTATCTTTGCAGAATAATAACACAGATAATAACAATAATATTTCAAATTTAATTACATAAATAATAATATTCACCCAACGTTAAATAATATCCACAAAGAAACATCAATAATAATATTAACATAATATCAAATAATATTCACTGAGCAAATCCACAATAATATTCATATTTATAGTACTATATATAAGCACCAAGATTAAAAGTAACATAGCCCAATCATCGGGAATTCTAGAAACCTTACCTCAAGTCCAGCTAACTAAAGTACCAAATTTACCCTTCGGAAGTTTTCTGAGTTGTCGAATCTACACTTTTGATCCAATTCCTTAAAGATTTTTCTACTCTTCCTCCTATTCTCCCTTCCCTTTCTCACTTTCTCACCCAAAATTTCATTTCCTTCATCCCCAATCTTATCTTAGTTTATGCAATTAAGGCCATTTTCAGCCATAGGGCTAAATGTAGTTCAGGGCTAAAAATTTAGCCCCCAAAATATTAATTTTTTAAAGAATAGTGCCAGGCTAAATTTTTCCACCTCCAGCCATGCAGGGGTATATTTTAGGATCCTTCATATTTTATTATTTATAGACAAATTTAGGTTTTTAAATTTTAAAAATAAATAACAATAAGGGGGTTTCACTAAAACACCCAAAATGGGGGCTGAAATTATAAAAAACCCAACACCCAAAACACTTTATAAACACACACCCAAAACCCATCATTACACACACTCAAAACCCATTTATAAACACACCCAAAAATTATACAATTGTTTATTTTAGAATTGATTTTGGGTGTGTTTCTATATTTAAATAGTGTGTGGGTTTTTTTATAAATACATGCCTAGAATTGGGTTTATTTATAATAATCTATAACAATAAAGCCAACAAAGGCAATTAAAATAATAATAAAAAATTGGAATGGTTTCAAGGGTCTGACCTCCAACAGTCATGACCAAAAAAATTTTATAATTTTTTTAAACAACACCAAACATCTAAAAACGTGAAGACATTTATAAAAAAAAAAAAAGAAAAGGATGGGTTCATTGTTTTAGCTCCAACAGTCATCAACAATAATTTTTTATAATTTTTTTAAAAACAACACTTGAAAGATTTGAGGGTCTGACCATATTTATTATTATTATTATATATATATATTTTTTTAAAAAGGAAGTGGGGTAGGTCTGACCCAACGGTCATTTACCAACAATTTTTTATACTTTTTTTCTCATACAGTATGAATTGAAACATTCAAAAAGGTCCAGCATGCTTTAATGGGGTTCTTGAAAAGCACATGTATGGGTCCCACTAGAAATTTGGCCTAGCCCAAAGCTGGGCTATATGTGGCCTGGTTGGAGGGCTAAAGGGCCAAATGTGGCACTCCAAATTTGGCCAAAATTTTGTTTAGCCCATGATTAGAGATGGTTTTTGTATTATTTTAGGGCTATATTTGGGATATAGCCCATGGTTGGAGATGGCCTAATAACCTTAGCCTAGACTAGGTGACTCACCTCCAATAGATGAACAATTCATCCAAATTTGAGATCAAAATCAGATTTTTGAAGAGAATGTATAAGAGAAGGGGGGAAGAATGAAGGAAAGAATGAAGGTTTGGCTTACACGTTGCTTTCTTCTTCTTCTTCTTCTTCTTTTTTTAATAAAAATTTAAAACTCATAATTAAGGTTAAATAAATATATTTTATTATTATCTTTTTTTTTTTAAATCTTTTTTTTTCCTGGGTGTTACATGCGGACGATGGGAGAGAGAGAGAGAGAGAGAGAGAGAGAGAGAGAGAGAGAGAGAGAGAGAGAGAGAGAGAGAGGTGGCATGAGAGCATTCTGTTTTTTTTTCTAGGGTTTTTGGAATTATCCCATGTGTGAGTTATGGTAGCATTTATGGAGAATAATTCCCATTAAGGAGATTTGGTGGAAATCAAATCCTTGATTTAGAGAGATATTCCTATCTTAAATAAGGATAATTGGCTAATTAAATAGGATTTAATTAGCACAATTATTTGACCTAAGGAATATTTCATTTTACACGTATCACCTTTTGAAAGGCTGCCGAAAATATGTGATCCCACAAAATAAGCATAAAGAGAGGGCTCTTGACTTAAAAAATGTCATAACAAGCATGAACAACATGAAAATAAACTAATTACTCACAAGTTGTAACCTTTTCCACTTCCTTTTAGAATTCAATCTCATTATCCATGGGTTCCTTGTAAAAGGAAAATTCTTATGCCCTAAGCCAATCACAAGAACACACTAATGCTTCTACCATTTTAGGATGCAATGAGCTTTTAAAAGGATCCACAATTCTCTTGCCTAGGCTAAAAGCGTTTTCACTAGTAACCGTAGAACTAGGAATTGCAAGGACATCCTTGGAAATTTGTGAAGGAATTGGATATCTTGTTGGTTTTCTTTTCACCAATTCAAGATATTGAATTTTTTGCTCATAGGGTTCTCAAAAGAATCCACCAAGTACTTATCTACTTCATTGGTTATCTCAATAGATTTCTCATACTTCATTTTTTGCAGAAGTTGTTGCATTAGTTGAAATGTTGGCATCAACATCCTCACCAATTTGTGGAACCTCATCCTCAACAATTTGGCTCTCAACAACACCCCCAATCCATCTATACTCATTATACAAATCATGCAAACACTTTATAACCTCATTAACAATTGCCTCTTTCTTTCTAACATCCATCCTAAGATTGAGAAAGCCTATTTGTAGCATTTGAAGCTTCATCCTTAGGTCTAGCACATTTCCCAAAAAGATAAGCTTATTCACAACCTCAAAGCTCCCCTGATATTTGTCAAATTTGTTCGTGCAAGATTTATGTGTAGGCATGTTCTTAGTCCAAAACCATGTTATTTAATCTTTAGGATAGATTGAGATTTTGAAGCTCTAAGGTGCAAGGTTGTCTCAACTCGTGATTAGAAAAGGTAAGTTTGACTTAAAGCATCCACAATCATGCCCTCTATTTTTCAATTAAATTTTAGCTAAAAACATATAAAAGTTATTTTAGGAGCTCTCTATAAAATTTAAACTCCAATCATGCTCTCTAGTTTAGGGAGTCATAAATTGTATAACTTTTTTTAAATTGGTCCATCTCTATTAAAAAATAATATAAAAAATAGTTAGCATTAATTAAAAGTTTGAATACTCATTAATAAAGCATCATTAAATTATAGGGAGCCACTAGGAGTCCTTTCTCTCTCCTCAAATTTTGGAGCTCTTAGAGGTCTCCCTATTTTAGGAGGTGGATAGGGAGCATGGTTGGAGTTGTATTTTTTCAATTCCTCCCTAAAATTTATCTAAGGAGGTGGTTTAGGGAGCCTATTGTGGATGCTCTTAGAGACTATGCATGCATTCACACATTTTTTTTAATTAGTCAACTTGACGCAATGAGAAGAGTGCCATAAAGTACTTAGAATTGCATGAAATTTTAGGAGCAAGTTCACGAAGATGTTAGGTTTCTTGTATAAAAGTTTTAGGGCAAAATTCATACTTTTTGAAAAGGCGCGCTCTTGCGGAGGTCAAGTGGCACTCGAGCGTCAAATGCAGATTTTAAGTTTCATTTTCTGTTTTGTAGAGTTTTAAATTGATTTTTCTCCTAATCCTTTTGGGATGGTTGATATGAGTTTCCTAGAAGCTCTACACATGTTTTGTTTTAGGAATTTTGTTCCTAATCCTATTGGGTCTTTTTACATCTTTCTAGTTTGATTCTAAAACAAGTTTTAACTCTATAAAGACTTGGTTTTGTATAAGTGAAATAACAACTCATATACAAATACCTTTGTGCTTCAAACATTGTTTCTTGAGTGGGTTAATTTTTCAAATATGAACTCCTAGGGTTTAAAATCTTTTTCTTGAGTTCATCGTGCATACACGTATAGTTCAAGTAGATTGTTCCTTGTTGTATCTACTTGAATTATAATCTTCATTCGTACATACGTCTTTGAGTTGGTGACTTGTGCCTTGCGTGTTGAGTCAAGAGGACAAGTATTGGTGGGTTCATGCCTCAAAGTGATTGACGAACGAGGGGAGTTTGCACTTGAGGTTTGGGCTGCCTTATAGAAGAGTCAAGTAAGTTGAGTTGAGTTGAGTCTTTTATGTACTTCCTGTTAATCTTAGTGGATTGCTTTCTGTCTAGCAAATTGCTCATGGTTTTTTAATCCCATCTTAGGGTTTTCCAACGTTAAAATTTGTTGTGTACTTTATTGCTCTTGTATTTGATTGTTTTAGAGTTCAATTTAATTGGATTAATTTCAACTTGGTAATATTAACAATTGAACTTAAATTTTGATAAAAGCCTATTCACCCCCCTCTAGGCTATTAGGTGGTCTAGCCACACAATTTCAACTTTTCAACTTCATGGAAGATTTTACCCGTTGCATAGTAGGATTTCTAGGATCTTTTATTCTCTTTTCTATTTCAACTTGTAAACCAACCAATTCTAGGAAAGTTATTGTGGATGTACAAGTTTTGTTTGCACTAAGATTCATGAGAAAATTGAAGGGAATATAGTGGGAATGGTGTTGTGTAGAGATTTCTAAAATCTCTAAAACCAAACTTTGAGAGTATAAATCACCTAGCATGCCATATCTAATATGAAATCAAAGTATGAGCGGTAGCATTAAATAAACTAGGGATTCATGCAAGTCTCATTTGGTCCCAATTTTTATAAGTCTATGAAAGTGTGCACCAGAGACTCTCTAAATCCTAATTGAAAGAAAGATAAGATGTTCATACCCTTGGAACGAATCTTAAAACCAAGAATGGTGTTCAAGTAGAGGGAATGGTCCCTTTGTTGTTGGCTCTCCCTTTGATGTTGATTCTCCACCTTGTAACTCTCCAAATAGGTACAAAGATATGCACCTCCCCAAAGCTATTCACTAAGGATTGAATGGGATGAGAGAATGAGTAGACAACAAGTGAAGAGTGGTGCTAGCACCCTCATTTGATGTGATAAATTGAAGGGGTTAGGGAGAGAGAGCTTGATGTTTTCTCTCTTCCAATTTCACCAACTTGAAAACCCAAGGATGATAGGATTCCATAACTACACATTTATAGGATAAAAAATGTCACAAAAGTGACAAAATGCCCCCAAACCCTAGTGTAGCCACACACCCCTGTTGTGTGTCATCATATGTGCCTAATCAAATCCCATTTGAATTTCCAAGTCATATGAGACCTTTAATTAAAGTTTCATAACTTTAAATGAATAATTAAATTACTCTAATTAATTTAATTACTCTAGTAACTTGACTAATTCAATCACTCACTTGTCTAATGAGTGTTGGTCCCAGTCATCCTTAATTGACCATCTCAAATATCGGGTCAACTGTTTAACCTTTGACCTTTGACCTTTGACTTTTGACATTGACCTTTGACTTTGACCAAGTCACAAAATCATTCATTCTCTTCATAATTTCCCAATTGATTCCTTTTTGGTGTGCGATCTTAAAGGTTCTAATTAGCGAGGCAGTGGGCATGAATGATTCACTCTGAATCAAGTGTGAATTGTATCCCTCCATACAATTCTTCCTATTGGCGAAGGCTAATTATAATTAATCCTTACAGGGCTTCTACAAGCCACGAGTGACACCTAGTAGTATGTCATGGCTACCCAAGCTAAAAAGAATTCATTGAGAGAACCTAGTCAGTTTGTGACTACAATGCAATTCGATCATTTTCTAATTCAATACTCTATGTCATATTCTCGGGATATAGTAAACTTGTGTCAAAATCCTTAATATGGCATATCTAGATTTTATGATTCAATTTGATGAAATTGCAAACATTCTTGTTTCAATTTCCATCCAATACTTTGGCCAAAGATTCACAAATCATATCTTTAGAGTATTCTCTCTTCTTGCTAAGAGTAGAGATTTCTTGTTGTACATTCACCTGTATCTGCGTACACACTGAGAATCATGAGGAACACATTTAAGTCACATTATTTTGATACAACCATATAGTGCTCTCAAAGAGAAACAATATATACACAAGACAACTGTGATGTCTTAGGTCTAAGGATTAATTTGCATTATCACAACTTAGAATTCTTTGTTTGACACTTGTGAGTAAGACTTCCATATAAGAATTCTAGAGTTGATCGCGTTCAGTGGACTCCATCTTCTATAGAGCACCTACACATCTGTCTCAGTGTCTCTACATGAATAACTTGAGACACTCATACTCCCAATTGAGCAGACATAATGTGTACCAGTCTTTGCAGGTCACCATTGTCCAATTGGTGATCCTATGACCAAGAACATTTTAGGATACGATATTTATATGTATGGAAAGGTCTCGTGCATCTAACTTCTTTAGACCACTTTCCATTTATATCTTCATCCATGAACTTGTTACTTTTGTGTATGTTATGTATCTAAAGCAACGTTCTTGCTTCTTTGATTATTATATATTATTTCCTTAGAATTATCCATTTTATATTGGCTTCTAGGCATATATCTAATATCACATTATTTGCTTATCCTATAGTAAAGTCATCCACATAGTAAAGCCCCCTCCTCTTTTAGTAACACGTCCAATTATCTCCTTGGTGAGAATATCCTAAAGAAAACACAAGGTGGGATAAATTAGTGCACAACAATTCAATTGTTCAGTAGCCTGGCCAACAAACATTAACTTATTGGATAGAGACGAAACAAATAAAGTATTTGAAAGTTTGCGATATGGTGAAAGGGAAACAGTGCCCGCCTCGAACATGATTATGCTGATGAAGAGCTATTTGCTCTAACAGATGAGGGAGGACTAGTACGAAAGAAACTGTTGTAAAAGAAAATTTAACACATGGACAAGAGATGATGACATATATGAGAGCACTGCAGATCTTCTTATGTCTAATTGATATATGTGTCATTCAACAATTTCTCGATAACAGTGTCTAACTTAGTGGAAAAAGGTCTTGACTTGTAGATAAGTGATCTCAGATTTGAATCCTCATGGCTCCATGATAATGTATGTGAGAAAAAACCCTCCCCCTTCCTAACTTTGGTAACAACAACAAAAAACTTTCTCCTCCTAAAGATACATTTATCCTGTATTTTAAAATTTAATTTGATATGATTTGAAGCTATATCTTTTTAATTTGGTTAAGAATGCCCACCATTTTCTTTTTGAAATAAAAACTTCATTAGATAAACTTCAACGGTACAATTAAAGACATCAACAAGACATTTAAAGTACCAATCCCAAGAGGGCAACAAACTAACATGCTAAAAGCAAAACTAATGTGGACAAAAGCCTCACTAAAACTACTAACCCACATTACCACAATTAGCCATAAGCTTGAACAAAGCCCACAAACCAACATAACCAAAACCCTAAAACAACTCATGAGCCTAAACGAACCCTACCACCATCACCTGAAGAAGCGATGTCGCGGCCACCCCCACCACCGTATCCGTAATAGATTTGGGGAAAACATGATTTCCAGCGATCTACTTGTGCATAAGAGCAAACAAATAATTGAAAACAACAACTTTGCCAAAAAACAATTGGGTGATTTGCAACAACCTCCGTTAAAGACAATGTAGAGAACATGAGCGACGTTAGGTAGCGGATTTTGAGAGTAGGATTTGATTGAGAACATAGACTAAAAGGGTGACGGGGAGAGAGCAACTAGAATTAGGCTAATGCCCAACATTTAATATTATATGATTTAATTGTTATTGAATTTTAATATGATTGATGATGAAAATTGACAAAAAAAATGCACTTTTTTCTTTTCTCTAGGCAGTCAAACTCTATAAATAACAATAAAGTTGTATTGCAAAACCTCAATCCAAGCTGTAGTAGGAGTAGGAAGCACTCCCGTTTAACAGTTGAATTGCAAATTAAAGTTTGCGACTTAAATTCATGTCAAAGTGATTTAGATTTGTCTTTCGTCCAAACTATCAAAACCAAAACCCTCTGAGATACGGATGAGTCGGTGAAAGACTTGTTATTATCTATTTTGGTGGGTGGGAGTTCTCTCAGGATTTTGAACTCGTTTAAATGGCATGAGAGGAATACACATTTATGGGAGGAATGAAACGGTTGCGTTTCGAGTCTCTCGTGGCACAACTAACCTGCCCATTCAATCTTAGCGTCTACCAGCAAAGGGTGCTTCCCCTTAAAGTGAATGCGGATGAAGGATGGTTAGTTCAAAGTGAATGTGTGGATGCCTGCAGCGTATCGCTCGGAGAGGTGATTAAATGTTGGCAGAGTGTCTCTGTGGCTGCAATGGCACGAAACATGACGATATTCTCCATGCAGCTCAAATCAGTTTCCCAACAACCTTATATTCTATTTTTGAATAGTCAGAAATGGAAAAATATACAAGTCCTAATATCACAATCACATATTTGCACACAAAAGGCAAAGCCTTCGTGAACTCTCCTGAACTCTTTACATGGTAAAAATGCATTAAACATTCAACCTCGTGCTTAGAATATTTAACATTCACCAATGCATTTCTTGCCTATGATATGACACACCCTGTCCCTTTCTGTCAACCTAATGCAATTATATGATTGAATAAAAACACAAAATGTAGCCAGTTTTGTATTGGTGAAGTTCAGCCAAGGCATAGACTTAGCTCCAACCTGTCAAGCCTAGTCTGTCAGCAAGATTGTACATCACCAGTTGATTCCAAACATGTCCGAACAGGCGCTCCCCTCCGATGACAAACGTAAGTGCCCATGATGCGAGAAGAGCAGTAAATACCGTGAGCCCAACTGCTGATCTCAAAACATCTGCAATGAGTGTGTATTTATCAAAAACATTAACCTAGAAACATAAGTTCTATGGTTTACAATGTGAGATTCAGAAAGCCAAACAAGTATACTTCATGACATGATGTATTAAAAGGAAATAGATCCAACCATACAGATCAAATTTTGCTCCACAAACAACCAAATTCGTTTATTGTTCGTGCACCAGTGATACCTTACATAAGCAAACAACAAAATAATTCATAGGAGACTTTAAGCAATTGATAGGAGACTTTAAGCAAATAATTCATAGGAGACTTTAAGCAATTGATGCGGTAGCAATGACTTGGTTAGGGGGAAAAAATTCCTCTAAGTCTGTAGCA
This sequence comes from Prunus yedoensis, assembly GCA_005406145.1. NCBI lineage: Eukaryota > Viridiplantae > Streptophyta > Magnoliopsida > Rosales > Rosaceae > Prunus > Prunus yedoensis. The sequence goes on from BJCG01001431.1 coordinate 22,680, forward strand.
GTCCAAAACTAAGTCTGTTGACCCAATTCAGTAACAAGGCCTTTTCGGTCCAAAGAGAAAATGTTTATGGAAATAAAAAAATTTGGTACATTTTTAAGAGTTACTCAAGGTCAATCTACGAGATAATGTCCATAATTATTAAGGGTTACTGTATTTGACTGCTAGAAACATTCTAGGTCTTTTTTATAATTCTACAATCCTTCCAGCCGGAACCCGCGGGGTTCGACCTAAATCTGCCCAACAAGAATTTTTGATCTAAAGTTACCTACCTGCTCACTGGAGCTGGGGGAGATTTAGGATATCGGGAGTAGGTTCTCGAAAAAGGAGCTGATTAGCATGGGCCTGCCTGCAAACCTACATAATTATCATTAGAACAGCAGCAAGACCTCTGGTTGCGGGCTTGGGAGCATTTCTGGCTCAAGGTCCAAATAATAGAACTCTTTAAGGCTTGGTTTCCAAAGGAAAATTGGATACCATCCGAGTCCGTTAGGAAAACTAATATTGTAATCTTAACACTCCTTTCATCTTAGACTCCTATTCTTCAACAAAATAACCTCTATGTTTATTGTACCATTGTATGTCTTTTAAATTTTGTACAATATCTAGTCTTTTAAAACTCCCTTTGCTTAGAGTGTACTCTTAAAAAAATCTATACGGTTTTTCTATGTCTTTTTGGAGTTCTTTTAAAAACATATAACAAAGACCTACTCTTTCTTGTAAGTCAAAGACAAAATGAAATCAAAGAAATGAGCGTTTGTTGAAGCCTTGTTATGAAGCCATGACATCAGAGAACTTGACCTTCCTTTAATAGCACCAACCTACGAGGATCCCTAGAGTTTTAGAGTTCTATTTTTTTAATAAGAAACAACGGTTATTCTCTATTGAAGGTAAAAGAATCTTGTGAATTTTGTCACATTTAAAACAACCAACATAGAATAAGGTTTATCATATTCTAGAAACAGATTCACAGCTCTAGACATCTCTCAAGGCTAGATCTTTTTGTTTCTTTCTCTAGAGACACGGTGTGGGGAATGGGTAAAGGGTGAGCTACTGTAAAGAGAAATGGGTAGAGGAAACACAATTTTCTTCTCTTTTTCCTTGTTTATACAGATCTTGACAATTTATATTGCTTCTATTGCTAGCTTGTGTTTGAATCCTTCTTCTTTTCCTTGGGATTTTGGGTTTTGAAGAAATATGAATGACTGGGACATGTGGGGAGTGGTTGACTATCTATTATAGAAGATGTTATTTTGTGTGAATTAGGCAGGATATGAGAATTTGGGAATTGGAATCATCCAGAGTTTTTTCTTGTAAGTCCCCTACTTGCCAGAACTAATGGATGATTCTCTGTTTGACCGTTTACCTGCCCATGTAATCTTTGCGGATAAGGCTTGAGTTTGGCAATCCCACATTACCACCATCTACGTTAAAAGTCAAGCAATAATCATCTCTGAAATGATGTAATAGGGATTTAATTGGAACATATTGCTATCAAGCTGCAATCATGTCTGACATCCTAGATGGGACACGGAAGTTTTCCTTTCTTTTAAATTTGATATACCAGTCTGGAAAAAAGGAAATTCTATTTCGGTAATGTGGTAACAAACTTCTATTTTTTGACCTATATTTTGCCACATTACGTCATATCTTACACATAAAATTAACAAATTACTATCTTTGTCTAGTTCTAAATCAAAATACTATCTGTAGCTAATGGAAAAAATACAAAAACATTTCCACTGATAAGTTTAAAAGTTTGTTGGTTACAGATTAGATAATTATTTTCCTATCTGCTCTTACTAATACCACAAAAGACATATTGGTACAATATCAATAACGCATCAATCTTTTTCCTGTGCATCAGGCAATCATGTCAGTTTCATTAAATATTACACTCAGATAAATGCACATAAAAAGTGTATACGGAGAAAAATTGTAAAAGATAAATTACATTTTAAAAAGAAAGTTTACTGTACTGCAGTTTGCAGCAGCTCCATAAAGAAGATAGTTTTTTGTTTTTTTAAAGAAAACATGAAATGGAGTCATTGCTATAAATAAATAAAAAATTTCATTCAATATAATTTCAAAAAAAATTGAGACAAGAAGTCACTTCATCTGATACCAATATTAACTGAAACCAATTCAAATAGCAGTATTTTGGCTAATAAAAATAATCCATACCAAAGGGTTAGGGCTTTCAAACTCCAGACAGAAGTCCCCATGAAGCACATAGCCCACTATATTTTGGGCTTCCTTTGGTGGCTCGGCTTGGACTAGACTATTTCAATTAAATTGGACCAATATCCTGGACTCTATTTGGTGAACTTAAAAATGTTGGGACGGAACTAATTAAATTGGACAACACTCCACATATTGTGTCTTACAAGTCTCATCTAGAGGGTGATAAGGGCTGACTCGGACTCAATTCCAAGCCTTTGCCTGAGCATAATTGAAGTATAGTACACTCCTGGAAATGAAACTTAAGAGGTGTTACATGGTCCAGATTTGATTGAATGATCTCAAGGAGAGCATTTTGAATTTCACAGAAATATAGATTAGTTTTTTTTATACATAAAATATATATAATATATAGGACCTAAAATATATATGTGTGTGTGTGTGCTAGATAAAAAGTATTTGAAAAAAGATAAGTAACTAGACACAATGTAATTGATGGAATTTGAAATGATTCCATAAAATTATCATTTGAAATACATTCGTCCTTTTGTCCTAAATATTTGTGTTGTTAACAGTCCAATCAAACAATCCAAATATAACTAATCCCTATATTTGAATTACCATTTCAAAATGGGAGCCTTATGCATTTGATGTTAGTACTGGATATTGCTAATTCCTTTCTAATTCACATAGCTAAATGAAAAACTAAACCAACTCTGACGACAATTCAATCTAACAAAAATGGGTTTGCCTAAATTGTCGTTAAATTTTTGAAACCAAACAGGTTTTCTTTAATTTTAATCATAAGCAACGAGAGCAACACAAGTCCGAAATAAAACTTGTATCAATAACCCATTAAAATGTCTACCAAAAATCTCAATTCGGAAGAGAGAGAGAGAGAGATGGGCAGCATACAGTAGTGAATACGAGGGAAGGAGCGGGAGTGGCGGAGAGCGGGCCAGAAGTAGAAGCAGTTGAGGGCCCAAAGCCAGGGGAGCAGAGCGAACCCGAACTTGTAGAATCTACGCGCGTAGCTCACAGAGTCTTCCTCAGAGAGCCCCAGTGGACCATCAATGGTGGGCCACACCGGCGATGAAGACGACGGAACCAGAATCACGTTACTTTCTTGGATTGATAGGGTTCTGGTTTGGCATTTCGCCATTACCCAGTGAGGCTTCCATCGAAACGACGACGCCTATTATTCCCTCTTCTGCCAACAAACAAAGTGCCTTTGCAACGATCGAGGTTGCGGGTGCCTTCGATTTTGTTGTTGGGTTTGGGAAAGTCATATACGACGTCGTCATGCTACTCAAATAAATACAATAGAAAAAGGGTAGGGTTAAATACCCTATTTAGTCCCTGTATTTTACAAGAATTGTCAGTTTCGTCCCTGTGTTTTCTATTATTTTTTCATATAAAATGTTTTTTATTTAGAAAATATTTTTTACAAACTACTTAAAAACTTTAACAAATTTTGAAAGGAAAAGGGAGGGGTCGGAGAGAAGAGGAGGTCATTGGTAAGGGAGGTGAGCAGGTCAGGAGGGTTTTGAAAGGGAGGTGGGATAGGTTTTGTCTTAAGAATATGGTCAATAGTGTTACCGACACTAACAATAATAAATATATTAAGACTAGGGTTAATATCTATTAAATAATTGATCAAATCAATAAGAAGTGTCTTTTTTTAATTTCACGATTCAACAAGATCAAGAAATCAAGATTGGATGGGGATGAATGAAGAAATACTAAGTTGTCCCCATATCAAATATGGAATTTTTGTTCTTCCCAGAATTGGGAAGACTTTATAAATGTATAAAATTAATCGTTGGGTTATACTAATTAATTACTACTTTTAAATTCTAATATAAATGAAAATGCTAGTAAAAACAAAGCAATCACTGGAAAATAAAAAATGAGATCCTGTTATAATCAATATCGGCAAATGAATCAAGGGGAAAAAGAATAGGTCAGCATATTTTAAAAAACTCTTTCAAATCAGAAAAAGGTGTTGAAAAAAATTATACGGGATCGGACATGAAAAAACATATAAATAAAAGCAATACAAAGTGAGTTCGATTTCTCTCTAAGGAATTATCCTTTCAATATACAACATGGATTACGACATGTAATGTAGTTGGACTTTCATGTCGATTTGAATGAATAATCCTTTCCACGAAGGTAAATCTTTGCTTTGCTAGTCATGTTTTTGATATAAGATTCAATTCTTCCATGTTTCAGCAGTAAGGTAGTATATTGGGAGTGGGGGAAGTACATGGGGAGGTGAGAGGAGGAGAAAGAGTTGTTGCTTGGGGTTCGTTGTGTGGGGGTGACTCGTCGGATTTCGCATGTTTAAGCAATTTTAATTTGATTTTTAAATATTTTGAACCCTATGATGTGACTCTGAATAAATTGTATGCAATGCAAGTTTTTTTCTCGTAGATGTATGCAAGTAACACATGTTATTTCCAGTATGTTGATTTGTATAAAGTTAAAGACATGTGTTGAACTTGAGATCCTTAAATTTGATGGATTCATTGTAGACACAAAGCTATCTAGTGCGAGTTTGTTCTTCGTGATTGTTAAGTCATGGAAGTAAAGAACAATTGCATATCAAGGTATTATCAAGGATCTGAGTCTATATTCTTTATAACACCCATCCTATAGTTTATCCTTATTTAAATTCAATTTTTAAAGTGTCCTTATGTGCAATTTCACATTCTTGAAGCTACCTTTAAGAAAAATAAGGTTTTAGGCTATGATTTTTCTATGGTTAGATAGAGCTCGAACCCACGAGCATGTAGGCATAACCAATTACAAAATCAGAGTTAATACAAAGAAGTTATGCACATTTAGGGTTTGGGAGGACATAAATGTACTTTCCATATATTTTTTGGGGAATCAGTCTGACCCTCTACAGCCCTCTTTGACCCATGCTACTTGACACAGCTGGATCTCCACTGCTCAGCCACCATTTCCAGTTGTTTTGTTGTGTTTATCTCCCTCTCCTTGAGTCTAAAATCTTTATAGGTCTAGTTTTCCCATTCAAACACCGCCAAAGAGAATCGAAGCACAAGCTTTAGTACGTTCGTTAGGGTTTTATTGTTTCCAAGACTCTGGATACTTTAGGTGTGACTGAAGTCATTGATTGCTTATGACTTAGCTTGTGAGTATTTGAACAGTATTAGAAGTCATGCATTCCTTATAAAGCTTGAGAAATGGTTGGAATGATCTATGAAGAGATTTGAAATGCTTAATAAAGATTTTATGAAATGTTTTGATTGTATATATTATAAAGATAAGTTAAGGAAAACCTAGTTTGTGCATTTCTCAAACATACAAATAGTATAATGAGCTATCTAACATGCATTTCAAACAAAATACAATAAGTGGAAGCAAATAGACACTAGAAATTCATATCAATCCTATTGAACCCAAAATCTTTCTAGGCTTATGAAATGTTGCATCATAGACTTTCTAGAACTTATGTAAGAGAAGGGATTAGAGATGTAGTTACCCTTGGATCGAGATCTTGAACCCTAGGTGGGTGTTCAAGTAGAGTGTTTGATCTCCTCTTGCTTGAATAATCCACTATGGCTCCTCCAATAGGTTTAATAGTGTGAAACTCACCAAATCTCTTTGTGGGAACATGGAATTTTGGAAACCAATCAGAAGATGATAGGTAGAAAAAGGGATATGCCCTAGGTTAAATAATTATGTCCATTATATCTCATTTAATTTGCTAATTAACTTCCCCAAATCAAGGATTTGATTGGTATCAAATCTCCTTGATCAACTCACCTCCTTATTCAAGACAGAGAATAATTCCCTTCCATAAAGGAATTATTCTCCACAAATCCTACTAACAAGGAGACTTTATAAAGACAACTTATCTACACACATGCGGTGGTTCTGAAACCCTGGCAAAATACCCCAAGGCTCTCACACACCATCTCTCGCTCTCTCTCTCCTCTCTCTCTCTCTCTCTCTCTCTCCTCTCCTCTCTCTCTCCGCTCTCTCCTCTCTCTCTCTCTCTCTCTGCCTCTCCACTCTCTCTCTCCCGCTATACCACTCCTCTCCCTCTGTCTTTCGGCGTCCACGCACCATCTCTCCCTAGAAAGAAAACTTCAATCATTTTAGTATTAGCTGCATCTTCCAAAGACCATTTTACTAACTTAGGCATCAAAGGCCCTTGGCCAACACCCCATCAGTGTTCTCTGATTGACCGCCATTGTTTTGCAAGGTTCGAGGAAGAAGACAATCAAGAGGAGAGAGAATCTTCATCGAATATTCTCTCAGGAGGAAATTTTCTCAAACACTCTTCACCAAGGATGGATGGAGATGAGAGATTGAGAACTTGGGAGAGGACAAGAGTGCTAGCTCTTGCTCTTGAAAGTGGCCAGCCAAGGGGGACTTGAGAGAGAAGTTTGATGTTTCCTCCTCTTCCAATTTTCCAACTTGAAAACTCTAAAATGAATGGTGCTATGGCATCATATATATGACCCATGTTTGTGACACTGTGGACTAGGTCCCATATGTGTGCCGCACCCTCCCTTTGGTGGCCTAATTTTGGGCCTTTTTGGTCCAACACATTTCTACCTTAAACGTGGTCACAATGTCTAAAGTCCTATGATTCAATTCTTATTCTTTAAGTCATGCGAGACCCAATTAAGTTCAATAAGTTTTGATTGTTTAGATAAACTATTCTAATTAGTTTAATTTATTTAATGACTTAAGTCATTAATCTTATCTTACAAGTATTGGGCCCCGATCAATCCTTGTTGAACATGTCAAGTGTTGGGCAATGGTTGAACTTTGACTTTGACTTTGACTATGACTATGACCTTGACTTTTGACTTTGACCAAGGCATATTTCTCTCTTTTATTTCTCAATCTATTCCTTTTTGGTGTGCTGTCTTATATGTTCTAATTAGCGAGCAGTGGTAAGTCTGATTCCTTCTGATCAAGAAGGAATTGAATCCATCATTCAATTCTCCCTATTAGTAAAGGCTATAGTTTATTAGACTTACATGTTTCCACAAGCCGTTAGTGACACCTAGTAGCATGTCATGGCCATCCAAGCTAAATAGAATTCATTGGAGACTAGTCAGTTGTAATTGTAATGCAATATGGTCATTCCTCTATTACAAAACTCTATGTCACATTATTAGGATAACGGTTAACTTGTGTCAAATCCCCAATGCGACATTTCTAGGTTATATGATTCACTTGGACGAGAATCACAAACTTTCCTATTGGAACCTATCTGATACTTTGGCCAAAGATTTAATGAATCATATCTGTATAGTATTCACTTTTTATACTAAGAGTAGAGATTCCTTGTTGCACATTGATAGATTAATATTTTGCAATATATAATCTATCTCTATTTGCATTGTTTTCGTGTGAAATTGTTTAGTATAATATGTTTAGTTAAGATTTTTGTAGGCATTCCGTTCCTAGCAAGGCTTTGGAGCTAAAACTATGATTTTGGAAGCTTAAGGGACCGATATGGATATAATTAATCAACTCAACAAAAAATCTCAGGAAATCACTCTATCATTTTATCAAGCACTTGGAGTGCATCTGTGCAAGTGTCAAATTAATAACCACAACTGGTCTCAGTTACCAGTGCCAGAAAGATAGAGTTAGAGAGGGTACCATCAATTTTGGAAACTAAAGTTATTTGCAGTCTGGTAATTTTTAGTTGAGCAGTGGGCTGCATTGGATTGGCTGAGAGTTGAAGCAAATATTCTTCTATTTGGTTGTCTGTATGAGTTGGAAAAGAGGGAATTCAATCAGTGCAAACAAAGAGAACCAATTGAAAGCCTAGTTGAAGAAATTCAGTAATAACTCACCTTTATAAGTTGGAATCAAGATCCAGTTCTAGTATGCAAATTGAAGAAATGAAGGCACCAATAGAAATTGTTGAGCTGCATGGTTCCTCCTTCCTTTGAGTTGGAGAATGCTTTTGTAATAGCCTCATTCGTGAGGCTATCTTACATACACGGGCTCCATATACTTAGGTTTTGTGTTTGGGGTTGAATAGTGAAATCTTTTGCCTTCATGTCTCTAAGAAAGAATAGTTGTAGTTGGCTGGCAATAGACCTTTGTTCTGCTCTTGGTGGACTCTCCAAGGCTCTCTACTTTTCTTGTAGGCCAAGGCTTGTTTGAAAAAGATCCATATTAAAATGTTGCAAAAGCATTTGCAACGCTGTGAGCAGATTCTTTCCAAAAACCAATTTCAGACTTTTCCTCAACCATACCTTTTCTAAATGGGTTTATTCTTTCCAAAAGTCAAATTTTTCCCTTTTTCTCTCCCTATTGCACATTATTTTGAATTCCTCCTCAGTTTGGGTTTTCTTTTTGGGCTTTCCTATTATTCCTCTACTTCCTAATTAATTAATTATTATTATATTATTATTATTATTATTTTGGAGAATTCCTTTTGAACTAATTCCAGTTGTCATGAACATTATTATTTTCTTTATCATGGTTTTATTATTCAAGTTGTCATGAACTAATTCCTTTTTGCTAGGGCTACGATGTAGCCTAGCCATGAATAATCAATTACTACTTTGGTCAATGTTAATTCCAAGTATTTTTCCATGTTGAGTATCTATTACTATGCTTAATGCTTTGAATGTTTGGCCAACATTTAATTGATTGATGCTAAATTGATGATAGGGATATCCAATTTGGATTTTGCTTCTTGTAATAGATGCCATGGGTTACATGATTAGACATGGATGTTTGTCATGACTTATGTGGTTGTTTTGCAAGTTTTCCAAGGAACTTAATGGGTTCTTATTATCTTAATTCCATTACTAGGGATAGAGTGGGTTGGTAATAAGAATACTTTTGGTATAACCATGGATGGAGTATCAAATAAAGTACGGAAAATCGCATGTCAACCTGGAGAATAATTAGGATTAACATGCTAAGGGAATTGGGTAGAATTGGCTATGGTGAAATCGAAAGCTCTAGTGCTCTCATAACTTGAATCTCACAACCTTATTTTTCTACGCTTGCTTTTATTCATTGTTTTTAGTTAATTAATCAATCGGATCTCATCATCCAATTGTTCAAATAACATCTTGGGTTAATCACAATTGGTACTTAGTAAATTAAATCACTCTTTGTGGGAACGGTACTTTACTTATTTCCTATATCACTTGTGCGGATTGTGCACTTGCAATAAATTCACAACATACTTTCAACTGCTTCTGTGAACTTTCTGATGTCCCAATGATTACCATTAAGCCATATCCTCAGTACGATCATATAATTATCTCAAAGATAAACTACTCATCCACAAGACAATTGTGAACTTGTTTGATACTTTGAGTAAAACTCTACCATAGAAGAATTCTTTTAACTTGTCAGTGAACTCTATCTCTATTGCCCACCAGCACAATTGTCTCAGTGTCTCTATTGGAAATATCGCTTGAATCTAACATCTTTATATTGCTTTCTTCCATATGTATCCGTAATCCATGGACTTGTCACTTTATTGCATATGTTTCATTCAAATCGAAGTTGGGGTTTTGAAGAGCTGTAGCCACCAAAAACCTAGTTGACGGTGTAACACCCTGACCCAATTTATTATCCATTGAAATTATTTAATTAAATTTAAATATGAATTTACAATTTAGCCCTTGGGGTAGTGGTAATTTGGTCATTTTTTAATCCGGAAGGATTTTGGGGATGTGATTAGTATTTTTATGTAGATAGTACCAAGATGAGTCCGTAACCACGTAGTGGGCTCGAATCGGAGTTGTAAACAAAAAAGATACGATCAAATTTCACTCAGTGGCATAACCATAATTTTCTCGAAGTTTGTTTTTAAAACCAGAAAACCCTTCTCCTCTCTCTCTCTCTCTCTCTCTCTCTCATCTCTCTCTCTCTCTCTCTCTTCCCCACTTGGTCGCGCGCAGCCCCTCCCAAAAGAACCGGCCTTCCTCCCTCTATAGAAAACCGGCCGGTTTCGTGAGAAAATTCCGGAGCTTGTTTGAACACCTCTGACCACCATGTTCTTTGAATTTGGTATGTTTTCTCATCCTCTCTTTGTGATCTAGCTGTGGGTTATGTAATTTAGGAGAATTTCTACGTTTTGAGACGAAAATAAGCGATGGAAATTTTAGCACAATTTTCGGCCCCTGATTCCGGCCACTTTCCGGTGACTTTTTCGGGTAGGTCCAAGAACAAAGTTGCTCCATTCATTGTGCTCTTCATGTAAGTATAAGTATTGACAGGCGATTTGGAGTTTTTCTCCGATTGCCGAAAATTGATTTGGACACACATGCGCTGCCAGCGCGTGGGCCACACTTTTTGGCCGGTCTTGGATGCCAAAATTTATCCTCATGTTGTCCAAGCATGACGGTATGCTTGGATATGATTTGGTTATTGTTTGACCGTCGATCGGAATATCGCATATTAGGCGTATCCGGGTTTGAATATGTTTGGACCGGTGGATCGACTTCAATTTAATATATGTTGATCTAGAAATCCCTAGGATCGTGTAGGAATTTGCAGATCATGAATCGAGCCCCTAGATGTCCCGACTCAATAACTTAAAGTTTGCGTTAAATGATAATCATCCGATTGTACAATCGTGAGCGATTCAATCAATCGATTCGGACCAAACTTGCAGTACCAGCTTAGTAAACCTTGTGGAACTCATAGGAACTTTCGGATAGAAAAATCGGAGGTCATGGGTTCCGAAGGCCTGGTTGGACCAAATATTGGTGGTAGTTAGAACCCTCGGTATAAACCGTGAGTCTTCTGGGGTAGTTTCATGCACCTTCGAGAAGTACTAGAACGACCTTATTAAACGAGTTTTTGATTGTTAGTGAAGTTATGTTGACTATGTTGGGATTTTGAGATTGTTTTATTTTATAGTATGAAATTCTTGGGATTTTTAAGTTGATAATTGAAGTTTATGGATGGGACCAGGATGAGATATTGATCGATGGGTACTCTTGTATATCATTTTGTACCCTTCTAGGCTTAATGATTTGGTTATGGTTTATTGAGTTAAACTTTGCTTTTAATCCTTTTTTCTGTTTATCATTCAGTTCATGGCCTTAGGTAGTAATGGTGGCTTGGATAGGAAAGATGCAAAATGGTGCAAAAACGATAGCAGGCTGAGTTAGCAATTGTTTCGGCCTTAACTTCCTCCTCCAACTTGTATTGGCCCAATTAATATGTGGTTGGAAAGAAGAGATTCTGAAATGCAAGATGGACTGCTTAAATGTATCATTTGATGATGCCAAGCCTAATCCGTGGGCCCATCAAAATGCACACCATGAGTTAATTCCAGTCTATTTCGGTAGTCAACTTCCAAGGCCCAAACGTACACTTGTACTTCTAAAGATGGGAATACATTCTTCATAAAAGTTGTTCCAATGAGTGTCTATTATGACATATCCAAATTTGAGCCCCATTGGATACATATTGAAACCTCAGGCCTTCCTACACCCAGCCTGGTTCAGAAGAATCTTTTTTTTTCCAGCAACCAAAAGAAAACCACATGGGTTGGCAGCAAAAGGCAGCCACAATTGAACATCTTTGAAAACCTATGTGAAGAAAGCTTGAGGTGCAGCAAAAGAAGTATGGGATGGAATTGATTCCAACCACACTAACATAGACAAGATGAAGTGGGAGTTATGAATTTGTATTAAAAAGAGGAATGGTGGTGTTGAGATTCATCTTGATGTTCCTCCCTCTTAGCCCTATAATAAAGAGTCTTCAAGATTCAAAAAACACCCTCCAAAGAGGGGAGCTCTCAAACACTTCTTTAGAGCTCCCCTCCTTCTCTCCCTCAAATTCTCTTAGTTCTCTTTCTAGTTTTTCAATTGTTGTAATGAAATTATTTGTGCTGCAATTCTCCTTAAGTTTTTCTTAGTTCCACTTTACTTTTCATTTTATGTAAATTCCTTTTCTTTAGTTTCAAGTTTGGATTAGTTTCCAAGTTTCAATTTATGGTTTTTGTTCTTATATCATTATGCTTATAAGTTAATATGCTAGTTTGAATGATTGATCACCATTTAGGCTTGCATGTTAGCTATCTTGGTTTGAATTAAGAGTAGGACACCATGCTTTATTGAATTGAATTATGATAGGAAGAGTATGTATAGACATTCGACAACAGGGATTAGATACATACTTGGTTGTTTAAAATGTTCTTCTATGCTTAATGCATTCCTAATGCTTAGTTTAGGTTAGACAACAGATGATCAAATTAGGTAATTATGAATACAAGGTTAGGACCAGACACCATGGCTTAATCATACTTTAGCTAGAATCAATTCGTTAATCTAATTGAACTTGGGAACTTATCTGCTTGAGTTATTTTCTTTCTTTCTTTCTTGTTTTATTTATTTTCTTTCTTGTTTTTCTATTTTGTGTAGGAAAACTGAATTGGATTATTCAATCACCAATCCCTGTGGAATCGACCTTGCACTTACATATGCTATACTACTGAATGGCTCGTGCACTTGCGAGTATCACAAGTTGAGGATGCAGCTGAATCCATTTTGGTGCAGCTGAATCAACACAACAAGTTTCCCGCCTGTCATGCAGGTGACCCGGGTTCGATCCCCGGCAACGGCGCCAAAAACTTGTACGTCAATTCAAAGCCACCATTGCTACCTAAGGCCCAATGAACTGAATGATAAACAGAAAAGGGATTAAAAGCACAAGTTTAACTCAATAACATAACCAAATCATAAGCTAGAAGGGTACAAAATGATGTACAAATTATGAACTAATCATGTGTTGAAGAAAATGTGACCCTCCCAACATAATTTTACCACCACTAATTAAAATAATGGGGTTTTTATTATTTTAGGTTTCGCACCACTCAAGACGCAAAGTTTCTTAATTACAATCCCTTGCTACAAGGGAACACCCTTGATTCCATCACAAAGAACAGAACGTATGTGTTTTGGTTTTGCAACTGCTCCCAAGTCCAACCTCAGGGTGCCTACGTATCTCTCGGGGGAATCAATCCACTCGTAGTTCAAAGATTTGCAATGAATAAATTGACTCATTGCAAAAGGGAGGATTGTATGAATTTGATTCAAAAGAGTTTGAGTGAATTTAGCTTAATAAACCAGGGATTCAGTTTGGATTTGAGATTTGGGGCGGTTGCATCTAGTTTGATTCTCTAGATTGCCTACATACCCTTTCGAAGGGATCAAACCAACGTAGTTCGGAACTGAGTAATTAATGGGTAAGAGTCGCCCAATAATTTAGAATTTGTGGTCTTTGAGACAATTTCGAGATTTTAAGATTTTCATAGGTAAATGACCCATGAAAATATTTGGAAATTATGGGTAAGTGTGGCCCCTAATTGAGAATTTTGGTTTGAGATATTTGAATTTAATCTCATTGAAATTTGCATGGGTAGATGACCCATGAGAAAAATTGGAAATTAGTGAGTAAGTGTGGCCCAATAATTTAGAATTTGTGTCTTTGAGACAATTTCGAGATTTTAAGATTTTCATAGGTAAATGACCCATGAAAAAAAATTGGAAATTAGTGGGTAAGTGTGGCCCACTAATTGAGAATTGGTGTTTGAGAGATTTACATTTAATCTAATTGAAATTTGCATTGGTAGATGACTCATGGGAAAAATTGGAAATTAATGGGTAAGTGTTGCTCACCAATTGAGAATTTGTGTTTGAGAGATTTGAATTTAATCTCATTGAAATTTGCATGGGTAGATGACCCATGGGAAAAATTGGATGGTTTTGTACCATTTTTCTTATTGTCAATGTCCAAGAAAAATAATGAGCAATTTGATGACTCACTAATTTTCTACAATTGATATTTGCACTTGGACCCAATTATGCCTATGAGGATTTTTTTAAATTGATCCATGAACCATATAATAGGCAATTTGGGCCTTTGGAAATTTGATTTGACTACCATAAATATATTGGTCTTTTTAAAAAAAAATTAGTGGGCTATTATTTTGACAGCCCCGTTAATCTATTTTGGGCCTGCAATATTTTGATTGACCCATGAACATAAATTGGTTCACAACTGTGGTCTTTGTGACAAAAGAGACCAACGTGCAACTCATCCTTTAAGTAGATCAGTCATACTCTAATTGGGACTTCAGGAATTAAGAGACGCAAAGGAATTGGGCAAGTGAAGGAAGTGTAGCACTTATAAAATTGGAGAACAATTGCACCAGACTCTCTCCCACACTTAAAGCAGACCCATCTTTTTGTTTCGTTTGTTTACAACACCAAAACCCAAGTGTATAGAATTGTGGTCAACCCGCCATCTGACTTCCCTTCTTTCTTTAGTTGAGCCCTCTATTTTCCTTGTATTTTAGTGCTCTGTTTGTATGCAAACCAACACAAAATAAATTCCAAAGCTGTTGTGCAATCTGCCAAACAGAGAAGAGAGAGAGAGTTGAATAAGGTGCCATTTTTTACTTTTCTCCAGGTTGGTTTACAACCCATATCCCAACAACACCAAGCTGCCACTTCACTTTATTATTATTATTATTATTTTTTATAATTTAATTTATTTGAACTTTTCTTCAAATCTCAAACAAAGTGGCTGACACAACTTTTCTTCTTCTCTTTGCTTTTTTATTTATTTATTTATTTTTATAACTTTTCTTCTTCCCCCCCTTTTTTTTTTTTTTCCGGTGGAAGTCTTCTTCTTTGTTTATTATTTGTTGTTGCCATATGCAGCACTGTAACAACCCAAACCTTAATTAATATTTAATTAATAATGTATTAGAGGAAAAGACAAGTATACCCTTAGGAATATTTTATTAGGTTAAAGAGTTGACTCCTTGAGCAGGAGGGAAATTTGGGGAAATCCACTTGTACTTGTTGCGTAGAGCGCGACAAAACGAGTCCGTGAACACATAGTGGACTCGAATCGGGACTGTAACGAAGGAATTACGATCAAAACAAAATACTGAGAAGGGTGCAAAATGGTTAATTTGAGAAATCAGATTTTTAAATATGATCTCCCTATTCTCTCTCTCCCTCTCCTCACTCTCTTCTTCCTCCACGATCCGACCCCCTCCCCTGTTTTTCTGTTTGCTCCAGCCGACACCCCAAACCACCATAATCACCTCCAGCCGCCACCACACCTCACCGGACCGGCCAAGGAAGCACCGCCGCCACCTCCGCAACCCAACCCAGCTTGCTCCGCCGTCCAGCCGCGACGAATCTGCCAAAAAACCAGAAAATCGCGTCAGTTTTGATAGATTTTCAAAGCCTTCGTTCTCCCTCCTCCGGCCACCAAATCGGAAGAATTAGGCACTCGGGCACCAGGTGACCCGCAGGAGGAGCTTCAAAGGGTCCAGCAAGCTCAGAGTATCTATGAGTGGACCTTTGTTTTTATAAATGATTTTATGCAATTAATGTCATTATTTGATCTAGAATAAGTATTTATTGATTGATGTTTTTCTAGCATGTTATTGCTAGTTTTAAATCCTTTTTATTTATTTGCTGCCGAGTTGAAAATCCTTAAAGGATAGGGAAAATAAAAAGTTAGATAATTATCAGATTGAATGGCAGCAGGATTTCAGGATAATTAAAAGGTAGTTTTATAAATTCTAATCTTTTTCAAGAAAATATATTTATATTAAAAACCACCATAGGTACCCAAGTATAAAAGGTTGCCTTCGGTATAATAAATGTTGCCTCGGAAATATGTTGCCTTCGGTTATAATGATGTCTACGAACATCCAGTTGCCTTCGGTTATAAAGATGTCTACAGACATCCAATTCCCTTTAGATATGTCAGCATGCTTGACTTACGCTCTGCGAGTCCTAAGAGGTACCAAGGACTGTGGGAGCGAGGTATGCGGATCAGGCTGACCAAGTGTCCCCTGAATTTTGCTAGGGTTGCGGCTCGGGTTGACTTTGTGTTTCCCGAGGTCTACTAGGACGTGTCATTCCGATGGCACGAGAATGGAATTGACGGATTATAAAGGAATTGATGGAAATTAAAGGAATTGATGGATTGCTAAATGGGTACACCGAGGTGGTAGATTTAAAGTGTTTTCAATGTTTTCAAAGACTTAACGTTTGATCAAGTATATGTTTGATATATATATGATTACATTGATTTCTGTACGATTATGAATAAAGAAATGTTATAGTTTCTTAACTGTTTTTACAGAGGGGTTAGTATGTTCATATGCTATTTTCTAAATTTTATTTTGATCCACTCACCTTTTCAATGTTTTGCGCCTCCAGGCAGTAGTCGTGCGTCAGTGCGCCACCACCGGGCCGAGGTCACCTTCCGCCACATCCTTTGCCAATGTAGGGTTTGTTTAGTTGTGTTTTAATTGTAACCTATTCCATATAGTTGCTCTGATATTGCCCTTGAACACTTGTCTAACTGTTAGTATGTATTTATTTGTATGCTGGCAGTTGGTGTATATTTTTATATGCATGTTTGACAGGTGTAACTTTGGGATTAATCTAATTGCAGGGGAGACTCTGCTGAGTTTTTCAGCAAAAGTCAAACCCCAGTTTTAGTTGAAGGTTGATTAGAAGGGCAATTAGGTCATTCGTGCTCGGCACTTGCCAAGTGTCGAACACGCACAAGGTTCGGCTCGGATTCCAAAGTGGAATTTGGGTCGGGTCCTGTCAAGCACCAAGCCAAGCCGTGGTTGTCTTTCATCATCTTTTTTTTTTTTTGTTTCATCACCCATATGGATTTTTACATCCAATAATTTTGGGGTTTACTCACCCATGGATTTGCATCCAAATAATTTCCAGGGTTCTCACCCATGGATGTGTGGCATGCGATGCCTAACATAGAAAAGAAAAATAAAAATGACAAAATACCTGTAGCAATTTTTTTTCTCTCTTCTTTGCACTGCTTTATTTCCTCCAGCGGTCTTTTTAAATTTGTCGTTAGCTTTCTCCTTTTATTTCTTTCTTTTATGTTGTGGCCTTTTTATAGGCCAACTAGATAAGACTCCTTTGAACAAACAACACTTAGAATTTCAAATAAGTGTTGATCAGATTTAGCCTCATCAATTTGAAACATAACAGATATCCCAAAATTTTGGGAACCCTATTGGCTTCCATTATCATTTAATTTTTTTTATTTGAAATAAATGATAAAATTTATTTGCCGACCAAAAAGCTATTCTTGACTGTGGACTTGGGGGCTTCTGTTGACACCATATATATTGACCTCACCTTCCCCATTAAGCAAATCCCATCAATTAAGGGATTGCTTGTTATACTTCACATCCCACCAAACAAGAAGTAGCTAGCCATGCCCTCTCCCATGCCTTCTCAATGCCCAAGGCCTCCAAATCAAGGGGAGACCATGTAGAATCCCCAAATCAAGAAGAGCCATGCATTCTCTACCACTACTTGGACTACAAAAGGGAGCTCACCACCTCCAAGCATGGGAGAGAGCAGCTGCCTCTTCTCGAAGAGCTGCCCAAAGATCTCCCAAGCTCTCTATTTCTCTTCTACTAGAGCTCTCAAGCCTCTCTCCCCATATCTCTCTCATGTACAATGTAATATTCATATTCAAATACAAATACAAAGCTATAAACTATAGTGGATGTAGCCCCATTATGGGTGAACCACTCAAATACTTGTGTTATGTGTGTGATTATGTTAATCCGTTATGTAAAAATTCACCCGTTAACATTTAGCATCGTCTGTGGGAACAGACACAAATCTATGTCGTTCTCATTCCTCTCCTTCACAGTGAAACTCTCTCTCCATTGTCAGGCTCATTTCTACCAATAGCAATATGCTAAAATCTAAATCAAAACTTGCTCAGAGCACCCACAGTGCTCCCTTCTTATTTTCCTCTCTCACGAGTTATAGTCCTCCCTTATTTCTCAATCCAAGTCAGCAGCCATATTGGTAGAGAGGATGAGAACCAACCTTGGTTGGTCA
The DNA here is from genome assembly GCA_005406145.1 of Prunus yedoensis. Classification (NCBI taxonomy): domain Eukaryota; kingdom Viridiplantae; phylum Streptophyta; class Magnoliopsida; order Rosales; family Rosaceae; genus Prunus; species Prunus yedoensis. The sequence goes on from BJCG01001431.1 coordinate 40,769, forward strand.
ACCATCAGAACCATCTTGCATGGTCATCTACAACGTCGAATGATCAACCCGACCACCTTGCTTGGTCATCTACAACATCGGACGACCGACTTGACCACCTTGCATGGTCATGTACAACGTCGAATGACCGACCCGACCATTTTACATGGTCATCTACAACGTCGAATGACCGACCCGACCATCTTGCATGGTCATCTACAACATCGAATGACTGATCCGACCACCTTACATGGTCATGTATCACGTCGAATGACCAACCCGACCATCTTGCATGGTCATCTACAATGTCAAACGACTGACCCGACCACCTTACATGGTCATCTATCACGTCGAACGACCGACCCGACCACCTTGACCATCTCGCATGCTCGATCTCTATGTTGTATTACTCGCATGGATGGCTTGAGCACTTTGTATGGTCATTCACCACTATGCCACCTAGCATGGCTGACTACCATGTTGCATGACTAACCACCTTGCATGGTTGATTCTCCAAGGAACAAAAGCTCTCCCCGCCAAGGCACAGGTTGATCAGCTCGACCAAACAATGGTTTTACTTTAAGGTTTCCAGTCGATAGCAAGTTCTTAACTAAGAACTTGGGGGCTCGGGGGACACTATGTATATCGCCCACACCATCTCCAATATGTCCCGCCATGCTTAAAAAGAAGGAAAATTCTCCATATACGTGCTCGGCTCGACTCGGGTGATGACAATCTCAGCGCAAGTAAGGGATTACATATACCTATTTTTATCTAAATTACCAACTAGTGTGCATTATCATTGTACCATCGTGGCATAACATATATACATCTACATTACATCTCCACCATGACATGACATACAAATCCATTACATCGCCATCATTATATGGCATACTTCGCCGTCATTTCATGGCATACATGGCAACCATGACACGACATACATCTCCATTATGACATGGCATACATCGCCGTCATTTCATGGCATACATGGCAACCATGACACGACATACATCACCATTATGACATGGCATACATCGCCGTCATTTCATGGCATACATGGCAACCATGACACGACATACATCACCATTATGACATGGCATACATCATCATACAACACTTATGTGCTCAACTCGGCCTTACTATCTTTATATATGAGCTCAGCTCGGACACACTATCTCCAAGATGCCTCGCTATGCATAAAGAGAAGGAAATTATCTCCAATATATGTGCTCGGCTCGGCCTTACTATCTTTATATATGAGCTCGGCTCAGCCACACTATCTCCAATATGTCTTGCTATGCTTAAAGAGAAGGAAAATTATCTCCATATATATGCTCGGCTCGGCCTCATCACCTCCAACAGATATGTGCTCAGCTCAACCTCATCACCACAACAAATATGTGCTCGGCTTGGCCTCATCACCTCAACAGATATGTGCTCGACTCGATCAGACACTGGTCTTACTTGAAAGTCCCCAGCCAAAAAGCTATTCTAGACTGTGGACTTAGGGGCTTCTGTTGACCTCACCTCCCCCATTAAGCAAATCCCACCAATTAAGGGATTGCTTGTTATACCTCACATCCCACCAAACAAGGAGTAGCTAGCCATGCCCTCTCCCATGCCTTCTCAATGCCCAAGGCCTCCAAATCAAGGGGAGACCATGTAGAATCCCCAAATCAAGAAGAGCCATGCATTCTCTACCACTACTTAGACTACAAAAGGGAGCTCACCACCTCCAAGCAAGGGAGAGAGCAGCTGCCGTTTCTTGAAAAGCTGCCCAAAGATCTCCCAAGCTCTCTATTTCTCTTCTACTAGAGCTCTCAAGCCTCTCTCCCCATATCTCTCTCATGTACAATGTAATCTCCATATTCAAATACAAATATAAAGCTATAAAAGTGGATGTAACCCCATTATGGGTGAACCACTCAAATACTTGTGTTATGTGTGTGATTATGTCTTAATCCGTTATGTACGCGAAAGGTTATATTTTGTATATGTGATGCAAATTGCAGATTATGAAAAAGAGAGGAAGCAACATAGTTGCTAGCAGACGCCATGGAGGAAAAGGAAAGAATATAGGATTTTAAAAAATGATGTTAATCAAAAAGTTCTTGATACTATGAAAAATTACATTCTCATATGAGATGTGGTTATATTATATATAACCCTTTACAAACTAATCCCTAACAATGTTTTCTTTATGCGGTCCCTAACAATGTTGGAATAAGAAAGAAAAAAAAAATCTTATCAGAATGTAAATGATAATATAAAGACAAAGAATAACTATAACAAAGATAAATACAATATTAATATTAGCAGCTTGGAGGAGGAGATGAAGGAGAATTTGGCTTGGAGAATGTCGCTGCTAATCACTTGTAAGTATCTAAAATAGCAATTTTATGTGAGTTTTAGTTTTGAGGGCATTTAAGTCTATTCAAGTGAGTTTTTGGCTATATTTGAAAGTTTTTATAAAACTTACATTTATGAAAGTATATGGCAAATTTTGGCTTTTTTTATTTAAAATTTTTATAAAAACTCGATTGGCAATATTTGGAGTGACATGGTGAGTGGTGCCAGTATCCAAGAACCAAGTACTAAAATCACTGTTTGAAGTAGGAAAGGATGCAATGTGAGCAAAAGTGTCATCGGGCTATATTGACAATTAGCATCCAAGTGATTTGTACGATTGCAAATTTGACATCTTGCTTTTTAAGAAAAATGACTAAAACTTGGGAAATTTTGTGGGGTTGACAGCAAACCACGATTATTGGAGTGAGAAAAAGATTGTTGGTTGATTGAACTGATGATGAGAATGAGTGGGCATGTTATTGTAATTTGATTAGTCGTGATTGTTGGTGAAGTTGGATTAACTTTGATTCCTTTAATTTGAGGGATTCCGGTTGGGCTGATTTGAGGGATTTTGGAGGTGAATATTTAATTGATGAAGATGAATCTTTTTAGGGGATCCAAAAGCTTGCTTGAGACTTGTCCATGCTTCAAAGGATGTTGAAGTGTCGACTATGTGTAGAAGAACACCTTCAAATAATGAGGCAATGATCCAGTTGCAAAGCATTTGGTCACGTTTGCACCAAGTGAGATGCTCTAGACTGGGTTGAGAAGTACTATTGTCCACATTTATTGTTGAAGGTGGTGCAATATCAAATCCATCTATGAGACCTTCTAGATCACGAGACGATAGGTTCAAATTGTATTGTCCAAAGAAGATAATTGGTGGGCATGAGTTTTAGAAAATGAGAGTGAGGAGGGTTGGGCATTGGAATTGTTTGATTAGGAGTAGGAATGGACTTGGTTGTTGTTGTTTATACCATATCTGACCAAGCAAATCTAAGCAAGGCAAAGAGTCCCACATTGGAATACTACAAGATGCGTAGACTCCCCCTCACCGATAAAAGGAGACCACTCTTCACTTAGGAAGGGATAGCTGAGCTGGGCTTCTCACTTGTTACCTTTATATTTGGGTCAAACCCTATGTACAAATGTAAAAACACATTATTATAATAATGAGAATATACTTCTCCGTGGACGTAGCCCATTCATTAAGAGTGAACCACGTATATCTCGTCTTTTGTATATTTATCGCTTGTCCAAATCTTCACACACATGCTGAAGATCCCTCACCTTCACCTATCATCCATCATACCCTATCACTAAGTTGGGCCCAAAAGTGCTGAACCATTTTTTAGCATCAACAGTTTGGCGCCGTCTGTGGGAAACGACACAAAAGAATTCTATTGTTCTCCCTTTCTTCAGTGCCCTTCAGCACCCATACAATCAGCATCACCTAAGTTGCCATTCGGCAATACCTTACTAGAGCAACCATGAATGCTTAGGCAACAATTGCAGAAGATGACATTTCAAGGGAAGCCCACGTGGCCCACTTCCATGAGATAAGTGGCATGTTGATAACCTTCTACATTATTTAATATTAGAGGATTAAGGAAAAGCCAACCAGAATGTGGCTACACTTTGCATGGCTTGCATGACCAAGTGTGAAACCACCATCTTAACAAAATTCAAAGTGCCGTTCGGCAATACCTCAATTTCAAGTCTAAAGTAAAGCCTGTGTAATTCATTCCAAAGAGATAATGACGAGTGCTGAACATTACCACCTTTAGATCATGAGCCCTTACCGTTCGACACCCTTTTGAAGAGTAAAATATGGGGACTTGAGCTTGTTCTACAAGCTTCAACATTTGGCCTATGCGATGCCATCGACACCCCTCCATCGTTTAGCGCATGCGATGCCTTTGGCACCCCGCCATCATTCGATGAGTGCGATACAATCGGCACCCCTCCATCATTCAACGTGTGCGATGCCTTCAACACCCCATCATCATTCAGCGTGTGCAATACCTTCTGCACCCCATCATCAATTGGCTCATGCGATGCCTCGGCACCCCCGCCATCATTCGATGCAAGCGATTGCCTTCAGCACCTCGCCTCTCTAACGCATATGATGCCTTGGCACCTCATCGTTATTCAGTGCTTGCCGTTGGTGAGATGAAAGCAACTAGTTACTATAACTACCGTTCGATACCTGGTGAATATTGGAGAGATGGAAGCAACTATCCCATTACAATCCAAAACTTCTAAATGGTAGGAAGAGAAAGTCACACATGGTGATGCCTTCTCCGGAACATCACTCTTCAAAAAGATAAGTGGAATATCCTTGTCTTTTTCCATTTCATTATTCTATTGGAAAATATATATGTAATTGATTAACATTGAGCAGTAAAATCCTTATTTGTGGCCCAGGTGCCGTTGGGCAATATTGCCCAGTTGTCATCAACTTTAGTCAAAAGCAGATGTGCTTGTAAGGGAGATGGCATTATTATATTGCACAGTTAATCAACAAATACACAGCAGAAGACATCTCTCTAAAAATCTCTAACGGCACCTAGTTGCCATTCCTGCCTCATGCGCACTCAAATGCCAATCGGAACCAATGATACCGTTCAACACCCTAAGCAAAGAACTTCATCAAGGCACCTACGCCACATGATTGAGAGGATAAAAATATGTGAAAATCATAACATCCATGGAGGAATAGAAAGTCACAGTTAGCCTTAATAGGCCTACCTCTCACTCTTCCTTGAAAGCGCATTACCAAACGGCACCCAGCTGCTTGTGTGACCTCCTTTCCATCTCCCCCTTACCATTTGACAGGTCAAGACAATTGGGGCAAAAGGCATGGACAGACCACTACCAAAGGATAACCCTTCAAACAGAATCATCACCCTGTTGGAATTATAAGAAGTCTATTACGTGGATGGCTCTATAAAAATCAGCAAGTCTCTCTATGCAGAACGGCACCCCAAGATGCGTATACACTCCCCCTCATCTATAAAAGGAGAACACTCTCCACTTAGGAAGGGATCGCTGAGCTGGGCTTCTCACTTGTTACCTTTATATTTGGGTCCAACCACATAATGAGAATATACTTCTCCGCGGACGTAGCCCATTCATTAAGGGTGAACCACGTATATCTTGTCTTCTGTATATTTATCACTTGCCCAAATCTTCACACACATGCTGAAGGTCCCTCACCTTCACCTATCATCCATCATACCCTATCACTAAGTTGGGCCCAAAAGTGCTGAACCATTTTGAGCATCAACAGTTGTCTTTGGAATGGGTACAGAGGTAGCGTTGGAAGAAGCCATAAAGGAATAAGGATATAAAATGAGAAGGCAATTTAGGATCAAAGGCAATCTAATACCATATAAGATTCAGGTTTCCTCACCCAACTGTGTTGAGGTTTTCTTCTCCATTTATATAAATGATTGATAGTTACAAATATTCAAAAATGAGTTGTTACTTATTAAGAGGGGCTGCGATCAAGGGATGGTTACAAAGTAGACTAGGATTAATAGCAACTAAGATCAATGAGATTTTACAGCTGATGCAAAGATAATTTAAAGATATTTACTGTTGAAGTATAAGGTGTGTTAGCTGAGTATTAGTGTTATTTGGTTTTAAATTGTATTGATTAATTGTTGAACCATTGGATCACAGTCCAATGGACAGCTAAGATTGTGTCTTAGTTTAAGTAACGAATTCGGCCATGTGTTGCTACTCATAGGATAGTTAAATTGAAGGGCTAGATTGGATGATGTAGTTGGGAGATCTTCTATTCCCAATGGTTATATTTTGGCTGCACAGTTGTGCGTGAAGAAGACAGAGACAACAGACCATAGTCTGAGTAGTCTAACATGGTATCAAGCCAGTTTGATCACTTAAACTCTGGTGTTTTGATCTATAAAGGAAACAATTTGAGATTGAAGAAATTGCTTACGAGATCTGTGTCTAACATGCAGGGTCTGGAGGAGGTGAGCTGAGAGCGCCAATTTTCAATAGGGAGAACTATGAATTCTGGAGCCTAAGAATGAAAACTATCTTCAAATCTCATGGGCTGTGGGAGCTTGTTGAAAGGGAGTGGAATACTCATATTTGAAGGGAGCTGATGAATCAGATCTAAAGAAGAAAGAAAAGAAGAATCAGTGGTGCTGGGAGATGACCCTCACAGAGGTACGCATGAAGGATGCTAAAGCTGTGGGTCTAATTCGGGGAGCAGTTTCTAATGAGACTTCCTAGGGTTTCTCATGAAGAATAGTCCTAAGGGGCTTAGGATATCTTGAAGTAGGAATTCCATGGTGATAAGCAGGTAAGGAGTGTCAAGTTACAAAGTCTCCGTAGAGAATTTGAATATACTAGAATGAGAGAGGATGAATCATTATTTGCTTATCTTACAAAGTTGTTTGATATGATAAATCAAATGAGAGGCTATGGGGAAGAGTTGCCTAGAGAGAGAATCGAGCAGAAAATGTTAATTAGTCGGCTTGCCTGTGTATGATCCTATATGTGCTGTAATTGAGCATCGAGGGATCTAGATCTGATTGAGTTCAAGAGGTGGTTGCCTCATTGAAGAGTTTTGCACAGAGATTGGGAGAGACATCATGTGAACAAGACCGAGACACAGACTCATTTTTCTCTAGCTTCCTCTCCAAGTTCTTATTAGATAATTCTAAAACTTCCTCTTCTCTGTATTTTCATTTCCTTAGATTTGGAGCTCCATCTACCAAAAATCCAAATTAATCAGCTCATAGTATGAGTATTCTACATGGTATCAAGAGCCAGGTTTGATCGCTTTAACTCTGGGCGTTGAATCTGTGAGGACGAGTTGAGATTCCATCAGCTAGGTCACTTTAAAACATAATATCAAGCATCATAAGAATTGGGACGGAATAAGGGAAAGAAATTGGATAATTGACCCACTGAAAGGTACTAAAACACCTTGCAGCAGTGTGGGAAATTGCATTTTGGAGTGTGTTGATTCAAGGGGTAAACCAAAATGCTATAACTGTGACAAGTTTGGTCACATTGCAAAGGACTATTATAGTAAGAAACCAGTGCAGCAACTCAATTATGCACCTACTCAAATTCCCTCTACACCAACTACGTTTTATGTCATAATGCAGCTGACAAAAGGTCCATGGAAGATGTATGGTATTTGGACAATGGTTGTAGTAACCATATGACTGGCAAGAGAAGATGTCTTGATTGATATTGATAGAAGCATAACTGCCAAAGGTTGCAATGGGGACATGACAGTTGGTTGATGTTATTGGAAAAGGAAGCTTAGGTGGTTGAAACTAAGAAGGGAAAGAAATATATCAAGGAGGTGATGCTAGTATCTGGTCTCAAGGAAAACTTACTCAGTGTTGGACAAACGATGGAGCATGGATATTTCCTGATTTTTGAGATAACAAGGAAGAATTCTATGATGATTGCTCACTCTCTTAATCTGGTGGCTAGGGTGCAAATGAAAGGAAATAGGAGTTTCCCTTAAAACTTCAAATAGACTTACATTTTGCATTAAAAGCAAGTATAAGTCAATCAACATTGATTTGGCATAGGAGAATGGGACACTTAAATTTCAAAGCTTGGATTATTGCAACCATTTTTTGGGTTTAGGTGTGATACAAACTGAGTACTATATCTTCTTGCATAAGAAAAATATGCATGAACACTATTGGACAAGTTGGTTTCAAAGATTGTAAAGCAGTTGCAACTCCACTTGCCATGAATGAGAAGCTATCAAAGGAGGATGGGAGTGAACAGGTTGATGAAAGAGTGTACAGACAGATAGTTTGGGAGTTTGTTATACCTGACTACAACAGAACCAGATATCATGTTTGCTGAAAGTCTCTTAGCTAGATACTGCATGGACCTACTAGGAAGCATATAGGGACTGCTAAGAGAGTACTTAGATACATTCAAGGTTGACTATGGCATAGCATATGAGAAGGGAAAAGAGGCAATGCTTGTTGGATATTGTGATAGTGATTGGTCAAGATGTGAGGATGATATGAGGAGTACTTCTGGCTACGCTTTCATCTTGGATCAGGTGTTTTCTCTTTGGGCATCAGTCAAGTAAAGCAGTGTAGCACTATCCACTGCATAGGCAAAATATGTTAGTGCAACAAAAGCTACTGCACAGGCGTAGCAAAAGCGACTTGATTCGTTCTACTACGGCAAGACAGAAGAGCAAACTGCACTTAGAAGGGATCAGTTTGATATCTAAGGAGCAAGCTTGGAGTTATTTCAGCTAAACACTTAGAAGGGAGTGTTGAAGTATAGTGTGTTAGCTGAGTATTAGTGTTCTTGGTTTTAATTGTATTGAATTAATTGTAAACCATTGGATCACAGTCCAATTGACAGCTAAGATGTAATTCTTAGTTTAAGTAACCAATTCTGCCATGTGTTGCTATCTTATAGGATAGTTAAATTGAGGGCTAGATTTGGATGAGGTAAGGTGGGAATATTCTATTCCCAATGGTTATATTTGGCTGCACAGTTTGTGCGTGAACAAGACAGAGACAACAGACTTATTTTTCTCTAGCTTCCTCTCCAAGTTCTTATTAGATAATTCTAAAACTTCCTCTTCTTTGTATTTTCATTTTCCTTAAGATCTGGAGCTCCATCTACCAAAAATCCAAATTAATCAGATCATAGTTCGAGTATTCTAATATTTACAACTAATAGAGTGAGTGACGTGATGCAAAGGGATGTTTTTGTGGAGGTCTTGCAGAAATGAGAGTGTGTACATTTGTTTTAGCTATGGAAGTGGAGGCAGCTCTGAGTGGTATGAAATTTTGATTTTCCTAATGGAATTCACACAATTGTGTTTGAGTCGGATTCACAAGCTATGGCTCTCCTCATTCTTCACTTTTATTTTTTTCTATAGGAAGTTGTAGTCATCAACAACCAAAATTGATAAGGAAAATGCCTGATTAATTGCTATTCCGATTGATGATGGAAGTTTGAGATCTTGGGTTTTTGGCGGTGATGATGGGGGTGGTGTTGGATGATCATAAGGGTTTGCCGTGGAAGGAGAAAAATCAGAGGGCTCCTGCAATGAGAATGAAGGCGCATGTGTTTGATAAAAAGGAGTTGATTTATTGAGTTGTGTGATTTGCTATGGAGTGGTATGGGGTGGTTTGGTTTTCAGGGATGAGTATGATGGCGGAGGTGTTTGAAGGAAATGGTTTGTGTCTTTTTTGTGGGAGGAGAAATGAAGGGATACAGTACATAGGTTGGGATTCTTGGTTAGTGTTGTTCATTCTTGGTTGTTGGGGTAGAGAGATTGGAAGGAAGCTAATGACTACTGCTTCCCAAAGAAAAAGAAGAAGAAAAAGAAAAAAGATGAAAGGAGGAATGAAGACAAGGATGGATTTTTTTTCCTCTTTCAAATGTACTAACAGCATTAGTTTTTCTAAAAGGGAAACAAAATATTGTAGTTGATGTGGCATACACACAAGCATTAGATTAGTTGAATGGTCCATATTTTATGAACAGTAACGCTACAGACACCAACTTGTTTACCAACTTATGTGGCATATGACATGTCATCTGCCACATAATCTTTGCGCTATATCCTATATGTGATGGTTCTTTAATCTTTGGTTTCTTCTCTTCTACCGATTGCGGCTGCATAGTGACTTTTTAGAGTTTTTAAACTTGAGACTTGGTTTTTAGATTACACATTGATCCAGTCTCGTTTTCTTTAATCACCACCCCTTCAAATTTAGCAACAGACTTTACTACATGCAATTATGCTACCCTTTTGAGATTTAACCCATTTCAATTAAAATTCAAAAAAATAATTTATAAATTATTTCAGGGGACTATAATGATCTCAACTTTTTGTTTGTCCTTAATTCAATATAATGTGAAGTGTGAAAGTTTTTGGATTTGTATTTTTTTATGTTGAATTTGATGGAAACCATGGCAGAATTAAGGGAAGAAGAAGGCCATGGAAGAATCGGGGAGGAAGAAGGCCATGGCAGAATTGGGGAGGAAGAAGGCCATGGTGGATCTGGGAAATTTGGGGAGCCCTTGGAATTGGCATTTAA